>ML825212.1:39138-51658 GCA_009831015.1 Picea engelmannii | reverse complement strand
CCAGAGTATCTAACAGAACTGCAGGAAGACACCATACTTGACAGGAGAATGCGAACTTCGAAGCGAGGAAATGTGGAGTATTTGCGAGTTGGTCTTAAAGGGACGAATCCAAGCAAGGCCAAGTGGATTGAGGTTGGAAGGGTTAGGCAACTTTACCCTCATCTTCACATAGACTGAGATAGTCTTTTGGAGGTCCAAAAGCTTCCCGATGGGGAGGTGTGATCAGGGGATCAAATTTTGCTCAATTTTCAAAGTGCTCGGAATGCGACGAAAACAGTGTCATTGCGTCTGTCTCGTCTTCCTGATTCCGACGGTATATTTACTTTCTCAAACGGAGTCCATATGGAGAAGATATCGCGATCTGTTCGCCAAGGCAAACAGGCAAAATTTTGGATGTTGACTGTACCTGTCCGTACAGTCCGTACAGTGACGTGGCAGGGTCGTACCATCCGTACGTGACGTGGCAGGTGGATGACGTGGCGCGTTTTTTGGTCGATTGTTGGCGAGTAGCGTGTTGACACGTGTCCGATTTATGGCGAATAATAAGGAGACACGTGGCCCAATCCCTGGGCACCACGTGTCCCCCCATTTGTATGGTTATATGTAAAAGTTCTATGGGAGTCCGCGGGGTTCGACCCCCGGACCTCCCCCATTGCTAAAGACTTGACAAACCTCCGCTAACCATTATGCCGCTGCATGAGCCTTGTTAGGTTTATGGCAATATATATATAACATTGTTTAATGTTGAATACGGAGGGGGGTTAGGTCGAGGCTTAGCCCCGACCCATAGTTTATTTTACACATAAACCATTGTAATATGGCGCGGATTTAAAATGCACGGACCAAAGTTTATACCATATATATATATATATTGTAAACGGTTATACCATTGTATAATGTGCGCGGTTGTATATTTGCGCGCGCGTTTTGTAACCTAGCCCACGGTTACCATATGACCCCGATTGGGAGCGCAAGGGTACACTGTTGCACGGTTCAAACGGTTAAATCACTTTTTCGCCCAGCCTTTGGTCATATGTGCCATACGCCCAGGTGTCGAGGCGGTTAGGGGTTGGAGGCGCCTTAACCGTCCTACGGTTTGCACCGTTGGCACGGTTGTGCACAGTGCTGGGTTTTTGCGCTTAAATGAGCGTGTGAGCCAGGTTTGCTCAAGGGGGGTGCGAATTGTAGAACCAGAGACGGCAAGCTTGGAGAAGGAGACTTCCAGGAGGGCCTATCTTTCTCATTTTTCGACCGTTTCAAGTGCCGAAAGAGCCCAGACAGGGGTTTTGGGACGCTGGGAAGCCATTGGAGCAGTCGGTTTGTCAGTTTGAGCATTGTAAGACATGTTTTTGAGCACTTTTGAGCAATTAATAATAATGATCCATTGGAAGCTAGACCAAGAGATGTAGCCCATAAGAGGGGTGAACTCCTTTATCAATTGATGTGCACATGTGTTTATGTTCAATGTTTATGCTGCTGTCTATGTGTATTTTTCATAAGTAATCCTTAATTTATGTGTTGCAAATTGATCCTGTTACTTTAAACACATAACATTTCAGTTGCAATAATTATTCAAGTTTTTCAAGTCTTCTTCAATTTTAGATCACACCTGTACTTCAGCAACCATATCACATAGTGTTGATGACCGTACACTTCAGCATAGTGGTGACACTAGTGGGGATTCACACGTGTTAGCACCTAGACCTGACGAGCTTCCTATGAGGACCGTGACACATTTGTCATCTTTTCAGACACCCACGATAGCCACGACACATGAGGATACCAGTGGAATTTTAGATATGATGGAGGAGTCGTGTGTGGGGACTGCACACCAGGGACATATGGACCCACAGACCTAGGAGGAGAGACACGATGTGATGACAATTGACCCTACACATACATATCAGTATGAGGAGAGTGGGTCACTTCCTTTGGAGACTCCATTATTTGATCAGGCTAGGGAGATTGACAGCTTGATGGGACACTTACTTCCACGACCAACCTACAGTTATGAGGATGTACACCTTATTGGTCAAGATGACCATAGCATGTTTCTGGACACATCGGTATGGGATCCAAGCGCAGATGATAGTAGCCAGGTGAGTGCACAGGAGGATACAGTCGTTCATAAAAGATATAATACGATTCAGAGGGAGCTAGCAGTTGGTGATGATGTGCAGTCGCATATAGGAGGACCCAGTAACACAGTGGACATAGATAAGTTCAGTGCTTTATCTTTTGCAGAGAGTGTTATTGGGGATTCTAGGGTTGACACTAGCAGTGAGGAGCATGAGGTATCACCTCAAGATGACAGTGATCATGAGTCATGCTACTTGGCAAAACAGTTAAGAGTCAGTGAGGACATGATCATGGCAGCCACTAGGCGCATTGATGACACACATGCATTGGTGGCAGATTTTTGCTAGAGGGCATCGATGGCACATGATAGTTCAGATGGGGGATTTTCCATGGATGACATTCATACTCTCAGGGAGAGAGTGTCTGTGATGAGGACCGACTACTGATAGTTGTTGATGGACAGGGACTACCTATTGGGGATTGGCAAGTTGTATCATAGGGCCTTGAGGGAGCAAGACTTGGAGGTGGACAAACTCACTCATGAGTTGGAGAGCACTTGATTCGGATTTTATGAGCAGAACGAAATGAATATAGATTATTAACAAGTGCTTAACACAAAATAACAGAGATACAATAAAACTGGCTTTCTATTCAATAACGAAATAATTTGAAACTGTAAAATGCAGCAGAAACAAGCTTGCTGGAATGGTGGCGGCTTATCTCTGAGAAGAGATATGACAACAACGCGCATTCGCAAGAAGAAGGTTACAATGAGGCTCTGCAGGCCTTTTAACAATAAGCAAGAATGTCAAAAACCCTAGACATCCCAAAATCTAACCCTAGGATATGAAGTGCCCAAAAGTCATGTGGGCCTCGTTTGGGTAAGTTAGTACATCAACTTCCCGGGGTCATAACTTTTGAATACAATCTATGTTTTAGGTGTGTGATAGCCCGTTGGAAAGGTATCGCCGAGGAGAATAATTTTGGGGGCTCAATCATGCCTTCGGCTATCATTGAGGAGCTCAATCCCGAAAAACCTTCATTTAAGCCCTCAAAATGGCCCCGGAAGTTAAAACTGCTAAAAATAGTAAATTGCCAAAATTGTCAGAAAACTGTTTTGAGCCAGTTGGAAAAGGTGGGTGGCCACCGATATCCATCTGAATCAATCCTCCCTCCTTAGGAAGCAATGGTCTCCATTGCGTTGAGGTCCCCCATCAGATGAGGAATGTTTTGCTGAATTTGGTCCCGGGTGAGCCACTTGCCTTGGTGCAGGAGTTGTCCAACTTTGACGACTCGATAAAGCTGGATCCTTTGTTGTTGAGTGCCCTTGATCTGTCTGTCCACAATCTGATCATTGGATGTCTGTTGTATGTAGTCAGGGCTGAGCTCTGTTGGTGTCAGTTGTTCTGCTACTCTGAGGTGTCCAATAATGGTGGGAAATAAGGACGAAGAAGATCCACGTTGAACATTGGGTGCAGGCCAAGGAAAGGAGGAATGTTGAGCTCAAAAGCATTATCCCCCACGGCCTTGTTAATAATGTACGGCCCATAACGGAGTGGGCAAAGCTTCCGATGGGGTCATGTAAGGAATTCTTTCTGCAAGTGCAACCAAACTTTGTTTCCCACCTAAAACTTATGCGGCACCCGATGTTGATCATGGCGTTGTTTGTACTTGTCACTGGACTTCTGTAGGATATCCTAAACTTGTTGGAGGATGTGTTGGATCCGGTCAATGAATCGGGTAGCTTTGTCAACTTCAATTGGAGCAGGAGATGAGTCAGTCGAGGTGAACACAAAGGGAAGTGCAACATCTATGGGACCCAATGGTTGGAATCTCAGCCCCACTTGAAAGGGGTTGTGGTCGGTTGAGCTATGTAGGGCTCGGTTGTAGCTATGTTGGACATAGGGAAGGATCTCATCCCATGGGCGAGGGTGCTTTGAATTATACATGCAAATGATATGCACAATTTACAACCTCGGTTTGGCCATTTGTCTAGGGGTGGAAGGCCGTGGATTTGGTGAGCGTGGTGTCCAGCAACGACCAGAGGCTCGACCAGAATGTGCTGAGAAATCAACTGTCCCGATCTGAGACAATGGTTTGTGGGATTCCAAAATGTACCCAGACTCGTTCAAAGAAGAGCTTGGCAGTGGCCTCTACTGTGATGCTCTTCTTGCAAGCAACCAGAATCGCCATCTTAAAAAAGCGATCAACAACCACAAAAACACAGTGATTTCCCCACTTGGTGGACGGGAGGCCCGACATGTAGTCCATTGAGATGGATTCCCATGGCCTGTCAGGAGTAGGAAGAGGAGTGTACTGGCCCTGTTTCTTAGTGGTCGGTTTGGCAATAGCGCAGGCAGTGCAGGACCTGGTATACTTGTTGACCTCCTGTCTTTTCAATGCCAAAGTGTCCTGCCACTCGACTGTAGTGGGCTTCCTAGATTATCTTCGCTCGCTCACTTGATGGAACACAGATATGGCCCAGAGGACACAACAACCCATCCTGAAGATGGAAATTATCGACAACTGCATTTGCACCCAACATTTGGTAGGTGGTGGCAAAGTCATGGTCTGTGTCATAGAGTTGGGGCCATCTAGATGTCTCATGGCCGCAAGAGTCTAGCACCGTGGTGAGTGTCGTGACTGGCGGTCTGTTGAGGCAATCAACGATGCGATTGGTGCTTCTTGTTTTATACTTGATGTTGAGGTGGAATTGTTGCAAGTATATGGACCACTTTTGATGGTGATCATTTTGCAATTTTCCCTGTGTATACATGAACTGCAGTGGCTTATGATCAGTGTGGATGACTGTCTCCTTACCAAGAATGTAATGTCTCCACTGGCAGCATGCTTGCACAATGGAGTACATTTCTTTGTCGTAAGTAGGGTACTTACGGACAATATCTAACAGTGTCTCACTATGATAGGCCACGGGGTGGTCGTGCTGAGTGAGAACGGCACCCACAGCATAGTCTAAAGCATTTGTCTCGATCTCAAAGGGATGTTGCAGGTCTGGTAGTGAAAGTATTGGGGCTGAGCACAAGCGTTGCTTCAAATCATCGAACGCTTGTTGTTGGGACTGGCCCCACACAAATTTTGCCTTACCACCACCCTTGTTTACTTGGCTGAGGGCCCATGCAATATGGGAGAATCCCAACACGAACCTGCGGTAGAAATTGGTAAGGCCCAAGAAGCTCTGAAGCTCAGCTAGTGTTGTTGGGGCTGGCCAGTCACAGATGACTTGGATCTTGGCTGGATCCACATGTATGCCATGCTGATCAATGATGTAGCCCAGGTAATGGACCATGTCCATGCCGAATGAGCATTTTTCCAAGTTGGCGTATAGCTTGTACTGCCGCAAGGTGTGCAAAAGCTGTTGAATATGATGCAAGTGCTCGGCCCAAGTCTTGTTGTAAATTAGAATGTCATCCAAATACACCACTATAAAAGTATTGGTGAATGGTCACAGGATATCGTCCATCATTCTCATGAAAGTGGTTGGAGCATTTGTCAAACCAAAGGGCATGACCAACCATTCAAAAAGGCCTTCCTTTGACTTGAAGGCAGTCTTCCATACATCTATTTGTTCTATCGGGACCTAGTGGTAGCCAGACTTCAGATCAATCTTACTGAAGTATTTGGCCCCCGTGAGTTGATCAAGGAGGTCATCGATTCGGGGAATCGGGTACAAATGTCTGACTATAATTTTATTTAGAGCCCGGTAATCAATACAGAGTCGTCAAGTTCCATATCTTCTGTACCAGCACGATTGGGTTCTCACAAGGTGATGAGCTCGGGTGGATGTGCCCCTTGTGGAGCAGTTCTTGGATCTGTCGCTTGATCTCTTCATTCTCTAACAAAGAGCGATGATAGACTGGCCCATTGGGCAGCAGTGCGTCGGGGGTCAGATCGATGGGGTGCTTGACCTGGCAGTGCAGAGGTACCCCTGTAGGTGAGGAAAAGATATCCGAGTATTCTTACACGACCTTATATACTTGCTTCTGCTGTGTGAAGAGGTTGGCCACAGAGACCCTGGATGTGGTTGTGATCTTTCGCTTATTCTGAGAGCAAATCACGAAGAAGACAAACTTCCCCGTTTGAGAGATGACCTTCCTTCATTGCTTAGCAGAGATCAAGGAAATAGCACTAGGTGGGACTGTCTCGGGTATCCTGTACAATTTCCTATTCAAAGTAATAATAACACTACGAGGCCTAGACTCATATACAACATGGTGTTTC
Source organism: Picea engelmannii (assembly GCA_009831015.1). Classification (NCBI taxonomy): domain Eukaryota; kingdom Viridiplantae; phylum Streptophyta; class Pinopsida; order Pinales; family Pinaceae; genus Picea; species Picea engelmannii. The sequence goes on along the minus strand of ML825212.1, from coordinate 45,340 downwards.
CATAAATAAGGTTGGGCCAAAAGAACATCACAAACTTCGAGAGGAGAAACATCACACAATACCTCATCTTTGAAGGGCTTCATGTCGTACGATAGTCGGCACTGTTGGCTGACGCGGAGAACGCTTATTTGGCGGAGCCATCCAATGGTGTAGGGTTGTGGGTGCGACGTTGTTGGCAGGGCCAGCCGCTTGACGACCTCTGCTGAGATGAGGTTCTTCTGGCTACCGCTATCAACAATGAAGTGCAGTGGGGTGTCTTTTACCCACATCTGTGAATGGAAGAGGCGCTCTCCTTCTTCTGGCTCGTCTGGTTCACCAGGTTGGAGCTTTGTGGTAGCAACGGTGGCACTAGTTTCTGCATCAATGATCTGCCTTCTCTTTTCTGGTTCTGGCTCAGAGTCAGAATCTGCATCTGATTCAGAGGCTTTCACTTCGGCCACCAGCGACTGCTTTGAGCTACAGTCAGCAGTGTTATGCCAAGGGCTCTTATGGAAGTCGCACCACTTCCCGGTATCATTCTTTGTCTTTCTGGTGTCCTCCTTTGCTTGCGGCTTGGACTGGTTGTCTTAATATTGTTCATCTTTTCTCTATCCTTTGCTCGGTGGGTTGGGGCCACCCTTTCCTGGCTTTTGTTGTGAGGGGTTCCCAGGCCCAAATTGTCGTGTCTTTTGTTTGAGCTTCTACTCGATTTTGACGGCATATCGGTAGGCCTCGCCCAAGGATGAGATGTCCAGAACTTCCATTTCGGTCTGGATGTATCTATGGAAAGCACCGCGATACTTGAGCACCAGATGTCGCTCTGAATCTTTGATACCCAATTTGGTGCGCAGGGTATGGAAGATATTTGTGAAATCTGGCACTGTTTAGTTTCTTTCTTGCTGTAGTGTGGTCTATTTGGTATACAAGTCGTCATAACTTCCAACAGGGTAGTATTGTTCCTTAATAGCATCCCTAAAGGATTCCCAGGTGGTCGTGACTGAAAATAATGAGGATTCTTCTGTTTCCTTTTGCTCACAGAAAGTTTCCCACCAATCTTTGACATGGGGAACGACTTTGAGGAGCGCAAAAGTAATATTTTCTCTATTCGAAAAGTTATGGACAGAAAAATACCCTTCTAGTAGATTCAACCACTTGTCTACAACATCTGCATCTATCTGACCTTCAAATATAGGAATATCGAAGTTTATTTTTACCTTAAAGGGGGCAGTGCCTCCGTTCAAAGAAGATGTGTCGCCTGTTGGTAGTCGCCGAAGGATTTGCGCGAAACTATCCATCATCTCGTTCATTTGTTGCATGAGGGCTTCCTCAATCAACAGTTTGAAAAGATCTCATGTCCCGTCATCTTTCTTTTCTCCTGCCATAGGAGGTCGCTTGGGCATGCGAGAGCTTCTGTCCTCAAGAAAAACAAGCTCGAGACCCAACTCTTTGTACTTCGACCTCGTTGGGGACATGCATTAAGACGACAAGGAGCAAACCACTCTGATACCACTGATCGAGATTTTATGAGTAGAATGAAATGAATACAGATTATTAACAGGTTCTTAACACAAAATAAAAGAGATACAATAAAACTGGCTTTCTATTCAATAACGAAATAAGCTGAAATTGTAAAATGCAGCGGAAACAAGCTTGCTGGAATGGTGGCAGCTTATCTCAAAGAAGAGATGTGACGACAGCGCGCATTCGCAAGAAGAAGGTTACAATGAGGCTCTGCAAGCCCTTTTACAATAAGAAAGAATGCCAAAAACCCTAGACATCCAAAAACCTAACCCTAGGAGATGAAGCGCCCAAAAGCCAAGTGGGCCCCGTTTGGGTAAGTTAGTACATCAACTTCCTGGGGTCGTAACTTTTGCATATGATCTTCGTTTTAAGCGTGTGATAGCCCGTTGGAAAGGTATCGTCGAGGAGATTCATTTTGGGGGCTCAATCATATCTTCGACTATCATTGAGGAGCTCGATCCCGAAAAAACCTTCATAGTAAATTGCCAAAATTGTCAGAAAATTGTTTTGAGCTAGTTGGAAAAGGTGGGTGGCCACTGATATCCATCTAGATCAGCACCCGAGGATTTTTTACAGGCACACAGATATCCCTTCAAGAATCAAGGGAGCTTCTTGAGGAGATTCATCAGAGATCCACTACATCTATCTTAGTGGAGAGTCAAATATATCCTTCAGTCACATTGCTAGAAGATGTTGGTGGTCGGACAGAGGAAAACCAGTTGATAGAGGAGCATGAGAAGTACCCAGGGTCACTGATGAGTATGGAGAGTTATGATCCAGAGGCACAGCAACTAGCCTCCACGAGGATCTTTGAGACAGTCGAGCACTCACATATGCATGGGGACTCCAGAGCCAGGGGTAGTTTTGAGGACACTTCCATTTGTGTCCCAGGAGCGGTTGACCTTCATGTAAAGGTTGATCCAATAGTACACCCAGGATCCATGATGCTACAGGAGTATACATGAGATTACATGAGTATGAAGGAACATACAATGGTGAGTGATAACTCACAAAGACATGCAGAGATTTACAGTGGGATCCAGAGGGGTGTATTGACTTGCAAGGAGGAGACACACTTCGTGGAGCATAGAGATGTCTCTCCTTTGCAGCAGCACATAGTACTGGGAGATCACCTTCATAGTAGCAGCAACCATAGGGGCGATGATGTTTGGGATTCAATGATGATTACAGGTGAGTATTTACCATGGGTACCGGTGGACGAGCTATTGGTTAAATCCTTGGGATTGACCAAATCATATGATACTTTCCAGTCCTACAGTTGGTTACAGATGTTCCTATTAGCCTTTCCCGACACTTTCATCATCCACAACAACATCAGGGGAGATAGACAGTGGCAAAGGACATGGAGAGTTGGTAGGTCGAGACTCCCTGACAGGAGAGTCCATATGGCACACAACAGCATAGGGGTGGATCACCAGAGGCAGACAATTGAGACCTTGTGCATGATGATGATCATCTTAGGCCCTGGGATAGCAAACATCTCAGAAAGCGATGCAGATCCATATTCTCATGGGGATGAGCATGGAGGGCTTTCGACAGTGATCACTATGACACATGAGCAAATAGTGTGGATTGGAAGTGATGAACTTCCAAGTTTTCCATGGGATCCGAGAGTCCATTTTGTTAATAGGTTGTTTCACCTTATGATGACCTAGGTTGTGCCAGAGAGCCACATACTTCACTTTGGGTTGGTTTTGAGAGGGCTTGCAGGGGCATATCCTATGGAGTGAGATAGTTTCTCCTTTCTGATACTCATGATCGTGTATGGAAATGGTTGGGCAAGTGTTACTTCCATAGAGCTACTTTTACTGGTGCAACTCCTTGACAGCAGGTCTAGTTTCCGTAGGTATTTTAACATGAGGATCCAAGAGTGGGAGATCCAGTATGTATGCAGGGAGCATATAATCATGATCAGAGTAGTGCAACGCCAACATGGTGATCTTTGGTAGAGACTAGAATGGGACTCAGGGATTGCAGGGATGAGCATTGCATTGAGTGATGGAGGCGAGTGGACCCTTACAGGGGAAAGCCATTTTGATTTTCCATTGACCGTCATTGTTGAGGAGAGCACGTCACTTGAGGGTGACTCATGGAGGTCTTGCAGTAGCTCACTATGGCAGTCGCATGAGCAATTGGTGGAGACTGTGTCGGTCTTGGTATGGACTTGGAGGATGGTCTCATTTTGGGATGAGGCCATGTGTCATGTGCAAGAGAATCACGGTGTTGATATGTTTCAGTATCATGCTTCACAAGGTATTGAAGTTCACGTCATGATATGGGACATAGGGGGCGATGTGCGTGATAGTTCATCCTTGGATGGAGCTTACTATGTGTCCCACGGGTGGACATGGGACCCCGATATTACATTTAGATGGATTCAGTTATTTCTTGAGCACAAGCAATATTCTAGCAGGGAGGACTTTAATGTTCCCACTTTGGGACATCATTATATTACAGAGTGTTATGATGACCAGAGTAGCCAGATGGAGGTTATAGAGAGTACATGGGCTATTGAGGGGAATTTTGGGGTTCAACTTGCATCACTCATCCTATTTCATCATCATGATCTATTCTGCACAACTTGTCTTTGGTTCCGTTGCATTCCGACGATTTTCGTGATTTTGAGTTATTTTGGGCTATAGGTTAATTAAATTCACTAAGGAGGTCATATTGGTCATAATAATTGGAGGAACCTCTTAGTGTAATATCTCATTGGAATCAGAAGGAACAACACTACAATATAGGATGATGAGAAGTGACTTTCAGTGGTCAAGGAAGCCACAAGGAGAGATAAGGTACTTTTCAAAGGTAAAAAAATTAATTAATTAATTAAAGTGATTTAATTAATTAAATAAAGTAAAAGTCACTTTGGAGAGACAAGGTGAGCAAGAAGGATAAAAGAGAGACAAGGGCCTATATTCATTCATTATGTTGTTTATCATTTTGATATCTGGCTTCTTGCTAGTGAGCCCATGCATTGGGGGTTTTGATGGTTTTGACTTAACAAACCCTAGAAATCAGCTCAGTGGTGAAAGATCCCACCCAACCTGGTCCAAGATTGGTCACAGAGGTGAAATATTCCTCCCTCGCCATTCTACATAAGATCTACACAACTTTAGAGGGGTTCTACAACAACTACAGTTTCAGAGAGAGCTAGGGCACAACTTCAGGAGGGTTTCCAACAGGAGAGTGCAGCATCTTGAGGAGAGGTCTTAGGTAGCTAGAGAGGTAGTGGGGGGGGGGCAGAGGGCCCTTAATGATAATAGTGGAGGCCATTCAATGTAAGGCGGACTAGGTCCACTATATTATTAAATAAGGCCCACTATGGTAGTTAGATATAATAAATGTAAGAGGACTTCTTAGAAGGTTCTACTTCTAGAAGATTCCCCCTCTAGAATGTTCTTAGGTGATGGTAGTGTTATCGCATAGTTTGTAGTTAAGATAGTAAATGGATGAAGAGTAGTCAAACTGGCGTAACTTGAACCAATTCCACCCAATGTCACCTCAATGGGATGGTTCTTTCTGTTTAGAGAGGTAAGGCCAAGGGGATGTTAGAATATAAAGGATTGTGCTCGTTTAACCACGACGATACCCTCGTCTCCCAACCACAAGGCTTAAGCCACCCTCCAAGCACCTTGACCTTGACCGAGAAAAGAATTTTGGCTGCAATCTATAGCCAAGAGAGGCTAAATGCACCAAGCAAAAGAATAGAAACAAAACTGAACAGATGATCCCACCCAGAAATAGCGCACCACTTTCCCCAGAGACCTGCGCACAAAACTGCCAACTGCAGTGCGCACAACTGGCTCTGCAATTCTGAGAGTGTGTAATAATGAAACTGGCGTCCTGTATTTATAGTGGACTGGCCAGTCTAACTGGGGCCGACCTGACCAGTCTAACTGGGCCGACTTCTCCTTCTGGGCATCAATAAATTCAATATAAATATATTTGTTCAGCCAACAACCTCTCTAGGGTTTCCTTCAATTCTTTGCTTCCTTTCGGAGGACTCTAATCTCGTCATAGATCATCATAGAGGTTCATACCTCCCGAAGCTACCATAATATTAACACTCCCTCCTAGCTAGGGAGGTATGATCTTGAGCACAACAGACCATTCAACTGGTAGCACCACGAGCACCTGTCATTATTATCCGACTGGATAATCTCCTATGACAACTGGTACAATATCAATTTATAGAGCACACATGTGTCTTATTCCAGTAGTACACAACTACTCAGACTTTGTGAAACACATTCACAAACTGTCCTTCATAACAAATAGCAACCTGCATATAAACAATGTTATGATAAAAACTGAAACATCTAGGCCAATCTTTCACTCACATCTATGAGATCTGAAAGAGTGTCTGCCCTCAGTGTATAATATCAACAACAATCATCTGGGCCAATCTTTCACTCACATCTGTGAGATCTGAAAGAATGTCTACCCTCAACGTAGAATATCAATAATAGGCTATCTGCCCCATTCTTCTCAACCAAGGAAGAAGGATTGTTTATGATTTCTAAACCTGGACCATCTCCCACCCTGGGCCATTCTTCCGACACTAAACAAAGTGTAACCTAGAGAGAATGAGTCTGCCCTCGAGAAATGCTTGGACCATTCCTTACCCTGGGCCATTCCTCCGACACTAAACAAAGTGTAACCTGGAGGGAATGAGTAT
>ML825211.1:26727-65907 GCA_009831015.1 Picea engelmannii | reverse complement strand
CTCCCCTTCAAACAAGTGTTGTCCTCAACACTTGACTAGCTGCAGGTGTTTTTACATGAATAACTCATCTTCCCATGTCTCCTATTCCACTGGTAGGTTCTTCCATTTGATGAGGTACTCAGTAATTGCTTTATTTCATTGCAGTTTAATCCTTATTTCAAGGATTTTTTTCTAGTTCTAGTATAATTTTCCCTTCTTCATTAATCTCTTGAAAAATAGTTTGTACTAGGATCTTGTTACCGATTACCTTCTTTAAGAAAGAAACATGGAAGATTGGATGTACATGTGAAGATGGAGGAAACTCCAATTTGTAAGCTATACTTCCAATCCTTTGCAAGACCTTATAAGGGCCATAATATTTGGGTGCTAATTTATTGTACTTATTTTTTTGCTTGAGGGAGATTTGTTTATATGGTTATAGCCTCAAAAATACCCAATCCCCCACTTCAAATTCCCTTTCACTGTGATGTTTATCTGCTTGTTGTTTCATCCTATTTTGTGCCATAACCAAGTTGTCCTTCAATAGTTTGAGAACCTTTTGTTGGTGCCCAATGTGGTCCTCCACTGCCTGAACCTTTGTAGTCCCTTTCAAGGGATATGTGATGGATGGAGGATGATATCCATAATGATATAGGTGGATATTGGTGGCCACCCACATGTTCCACTATTTTAGAATGGTTCCACATCTTGGCAGTTTTTCTACGGTTTTTTAGGTCCCAAACTTCTAGGATCGTTTTGAGGCCCTAAATGATTTTTTTTGCATGGAAGCACCTAACATGTAGAAAAAAGTAGATGCTAGGTTGAATGGAATAATAACTTCTCGACTAGACCTTTTCGACATGGTATTGAGCACCCCAAACAAAGATTGTATGCAAAAGTTGCACCCTTGGGAAGTTGACATATCAAATAACCATATCAGGGCCCACAAACCTTTTGTAATTTCATCTTTTCGAGTTAGGGTTTTATAATTGATGCTTTATGTTAAAATTTCTTTCCAGCCTCTTTGTAATCAACTTCTTGTGAATGAGCATAACTGACACATCTCTCTCTTCAAAGATAAGCTCCCACCATTCTAGCTAGTTTGTGTGCTTTGCATTTTACAATATTTTGTATTCCAGAAAGTCATTAATAGAATATGAGTTTAACTATATTAATATGTTTCTTGCAATACATATGTGTGTTTCCATGTTATATCTCTGCCTTCATGTCATTCTCAATATAATCCGGATCAGTGGTATCAGAGCAATATGCTCTTTGTTGTTTCTCTGTGCATGTCCTCGATGAGGTCGAGATACCAAGAGTTGGGTCTTGAATACGTTAAGCTTGGGGAAGAACACTCCCATCGACCGAAGAAACTTCCCATGGTAGAAGAAAAGAGAGACCACATAGTAGGATATCCTATAAAAAATGTTTCTTGAGGAATCCCTTGTGCGATAGAAGAACAAGATGATGGATAATTTTTCCTAGTCCTTTGACAATTTACAACATCAATGGAGGAAACTTCAACCAATGCTCACTTCATAGGTGAAACACCCTTTAAGGTACACCTTAACTTTGATATCCCTTTATTTGAAGGCCAGATAGAATTTGATGTTATGGAAAAATGGTTAAGTTTGCTAGAGGGTTATTTCTCGGTCCAAATTTTTTCCAACAGTGAAAAAATCACCTTTGCGCTCCTTAAATCCCTTCCCCATGTCAAATATTGGTGGGATACTTATTGTGAGAAACATGTTGAATATGAGTCTACAATTTTTAGGGGAGGACCCACTTGGGTAAATTTTGTTGATGCCCTCAAGGAGAAATACTACCCTGTTGGAAACTATGATGACCAATACACGAGATGGACAACTTTGTGTACAAATATCTGGACAATATCACAATCAATGACCAGTACCCAATCCCCCAGATTAATTGTCTTATCGATCAAGGCAAGGGAGCCAAATTTTTCAGTAATATTGATCTGAAGTCAAGCTACTACTAGGTGTTGATTGAGCAAAATGATGTATGGAAGACAACCTTTAAGTATAAAGAAGGTCTCTTCAAATGACTAGTCATACCTTTTGACTTGACTAATGCCCTGACCACATTCATGAAGATGATGGATGATATACTATGACCATTCACAAACTCATTTGTGGTCATATATCTAGATGACATCCTTGTGTTTAGAAAAACTTGGGAGGAACATTTGAAGCACATTCAACAATTGGGCACCCTGCGACAACATAAGTTATATTCCAATTTGGAGAAGTGTTCCTTCGACATGTAGAGGATCCAATATTTAGGATATATCATGGATGAGAAAGGTGTGCATGTGGATCTAGCCAAGAACCAAATATTTCATGATTGGTTGACCCCGAAGACACTGATCGAGCTTCGCAGCTTCTTGGGCCTCACTAAATTCTATCACAGGTTTGTGTTGGGGTTCTCTCATATCACTTGGGCCCTAAGATAAGTGACCAAGGGTGAAGAAAAGGATAAGTTTGTTTAGGCCGCGTCCCAACATAAATCATTCAAGTATTTGAAATTTCACCTCTACTCAACACCAATCCTTATTTTGACAGACTTTCAACAACCATTTGAGATTGAGACAGATGCTTCAAATTATGTTATCAGTGAAATTCTCACTCAACATGTGCAACCAATGTCCTATCACAATGAAACACTATATTATTTTTTTCACATATACCCCACCTACGACAAAGAGATGTAATCCATTGTGCAGACATGTCAACAATGGAATCATTACATTATGAAGAAGGAAACGATCATCCACACTGGTCACAAGCCTCTACAATTCATGCATACAAAGAGAAAGTTACAGAATGATCACAATCAAAATTGGTCCACATACTTGAAAAAATTCCACTTGAACATCAAGTACAAGAAGGGAGACAACATCTATGTCATAGACTACCTCATTCGACCCCCGGTTGTGGCACTAACCATGATTGTTAACTCATGTGGGCATGAGACTTTTGGGTGGCCAAAATTATACAATAGTGACTTTGACTTTATTGTTACCTATCATACATTGAGCGTAGGAAAACCAATTCCAGAATTTTATCTCCAAGATGGATTGTTATTCCATCTGAGCCATATATGTGTTCCTTCAATCAAGCATGCAAAGCTGATTTGGGAAGCTCATTATAGTTGGGCGGCATGACATGTTGGTGTGGACAAAACAATGGTAGTACTACAATTTTTTTTTTATTGGCCAAAGATTTGACAAGATGTATGCAAGTACATTAGATCCTACACTTCCCGTGCCATTTCTAAACCCGCCATCAAGAAACATGGGCTATACACCCATATTCCTACTCCAAATAGGCCTTGGGAGTCCATCTCCATGGATTACATGTCCGATCTTCCTTCAACCAAACATGGGAATGAATGTGTCTTCATGGTCGTTGATCGATTATCTAAGATGACAATTTTGGCACACTGCAAGAAGAGAATCACAGTCGAAGCCACCACTACGCTCTTCTTTGAATGTGTTTGGGTTCATATTGGGATTACACAGACCATTATTTTAGATCGAGATAGTAGGTTCTTGAGTGCTTTTTGTTCCGGCCTATGGTTGATGATGGAGACCAAGCTGACCAAATCGACTACCTTCCACCCATAGAATGATGGACAAACATAGGTAGTCAATAAGATGATTGCCCATATTTCGAGGATGTACAATTCCAAATGTCCATGTACATGGGATGCAAGCCTTACTTATGTTCAACATAGCTACAACATATCCCTCCACAACTCTATTGGCCACAACCCTTTTCAGGTGTGCTTGAGGTTCCAACCATTGACCCCCATTGATGTAGCTCTACCCATTGCAGTTGCATAGGAAGAGTCCTCCCATGCTTAGAATGAGGTTGATAAAGAAACCAAATTTGTTGAGAAAATCCAACACATCCAACAACAAGTTCGTTATATTTTGCAGAAATCCAATGCCAAGTTCAGGAAGTGCTATAATCAAGATTGGGTACCACACAAGTTTCATGTGGGAAAAAATGTATGGTTGCATTGGAAGAAAGAGAACCTCACAGGACCCCATTATAAGCTCCACCCGCTTTGATATAGGACGTACACCATCACCAAGGTTGTGGGTGAGAATTATTTTGAATTAAGTATTCCCCCTTTCCTTGGCTTGCACCCGATATTTAATGTGGAACTACTTTGACCATATTTTCCACCTCTCCTGGAAACTTCGGACGCGACTGAGAAATTGGAGCCTATAGAAATCAATCCTGACATCATTGAACATGTGACAGTTGATTAGATCATGGACACCAAGACGAGGGAAACTTCCATCAGAACATCCAACTCTATTGGGTCGTCAAAGCAAGGCAACTTCATCACCAGGGCAAGTGGATGACCAAGAGTCAGATTCAATAAAAGTTTCCCCATCTAATGGAGGAAATTCATGCAATAGGGACCATTTATTCCTAATGGGGGGGAATAATATTGGTGGATACTAGTGGCCACCCACCTGTTCCACTAATTTATAATGGTTCCACATCTTGGTAGTTTTTCTATGGTTTTTTTGGTCCCAAACTTCCAGGATCTTTTTGAGGGCCTAAATGACTTTTTTTTGGCACGACAATGTCTAACATGTAGTAAAAGGTAGATACTAGGATGAAAAAAATGTTTACTTCTTGGATAGACCTTTCCTATGGGGCACTGAGCACCCAAAACAAAGGTCGTATGCAAAAGTTGCGCCCCCGAAAAGTTGACATCAATTGACCACATCGGGGCCCACAAACCTTTTGGCGTTTCATCTTATGGGGTTAGGGTTTTGGATGTTTAGGGTTTTATCATTGATGATTTTTGTTAAGAGGCCTTTTCAACCTCTATGTAATCAACTTCTTGTGAATGAGTGTATTTGACACATCTCTCTCTTAAGAGATACGCTAGCACCATTCTAGCTAGCTTGTGTGCTTTGCATTTTATAGTCTTTTGTGTTCCAGACAATCATTAATAGAATATGAGTTTAATTGTTTCACTGTGTTTCTTGTAATATCTCTTTGTGTTTCCTTATTATATCTCTGCCTTCATGTTTTTCTCAATGTAATCCAGATCACGTAAAGTTCCAGAAATGGAGACATTTTTAATGAAGTATGGATTGATGTATTGTACCACCATTCTGCCAAGGGAAACCACTTGACCCATTATGTATAATGTCTATTTATTAGATGTAAAGCAATGGAGATATCCTTCTAGAAATTTATTCACAATCTCCTTTTTCCCATTAGATTGAGGATGGTAAATGAGCTATGAGCCATTTGAGTACCCAAACAGTAAAATAATTTAATCAAACATTTTCCAGTGAAAATTGGATCTTTGTCACTTACAATAATCTTGGGGACTCCATGTAGCTTTTGAACTATTTCCATGAATGATGTGGCTACTTTACTTGATTTAAAAGGATGCGAGGGAGAGAAAAAAGGGGCATACTTACTCAGTTGATCCACTATTACCATGATGACAATATTTCCTTAAGATTTGGGTAATCCTGTCATAAAATCCATTGAAACTTCTTCCCATCGTTGACTTGGTAACTTGGAGTCTTGATTGTCTCTCACGTATTATGTTGTTATATCACACATTCATACACAAAATTTTGAACATTGGTTTTAAGACCTTCCTAGAAAAAATCCTTCTTGATCGTGTGGTAAGTTTTCAAGAACCCTGAATGTAATCCTATAGGAGAAGTGTACAATTCCAGAAGGACCTTTTGTTTTATTTGAGAATTCTTACATAAATATAGGTGATCATGATACCATAGAAAATCATTATTCCATAACAAAGTATCTAATTCATAGGGTTTGTCTTGAAGTTATTGATTGATCTTACATACCTCTTGATCTTACTTCCATTCTATCATTGCTTCTTCCACCCAATCAGATTGTAGAATAGAAATAATAGATAATGAACTCTCAATTTCTTCTTCTTTCGTTGAAAGTGCATTTGCCACAATATTATGTTTTCCTTTCTTGTAGATAATTTCAAAGTCATAACCTAACATCTTTGTAACCCATTTTTGTTATTCTTCTAAAGATAATTGTTTCTCCAAGAATTAATTCAAACTATCATGATCTATTTTTACTTTGAAGTGTCTGCATATTAGGTAAGGATGCCATTTCTTAACTGCATGTAATATGGCATGTTATCACACAAGTTGTAGGTTGGAAAAATGCTGACCCAACTACCAAATGGTGACAACTTAGAGAAAACCTACTCACTGTCACCTTAGGTAGGTATTCCTATCACTTTAGAGATGATAGAATCACCTCAAGGGGGGAATCCCAACGACCCTGGGGGAAATGATATGGAAAGCGAAGAGATGAAGAAAGGTATCCCTATAGGTCAAGACAAAATATGCAAAAAGGCTTGGGAAAGATTCTGGATGGTATCCAATGGTTTCCAAGATATAAGAACACCTACAAAGAATGTTGTACCTGCCCGAGACACAAGAACGAGCCAATAATATATGCATAATGTTAGGTGGAAAAGAAATTTAATCTTGATGTCCCTAATTAAAGCAGTAAAAAACAATGTATATCATCAAAGAGATAAGTATTAAAGCTTCTAAACAATTGCTAAAAGTACAACGAATGATACTAGAGATAAGTTAGATAAACACTAGTGACACTCAAGAATGAAAGCACAAGACTTTAGCAATGAAATAGTGCTGTAGAAATATTTTGAAGCCTTATGAATGTAAAAAACTAGTTTTTACGGAATCAGATTCAACCACCAAAACTCACAAAGAATCCACCCAAAAGTTGCGCTAGGTTAAGTAGATTAATGTGGAAAAATCTTAACAACTTTTGACGGTTGAAAGGAAAGTTATGAATAGAAAAGTGTAAGGGTTTCTACAGCCCTAATGGATGTAGATGAAGTTTTATAATAGCAGAAAGAAGTACTTGAGTAAATGTGATGCTATAGTGGCTCAACCAAGCATATATATCAAAGAATTGATTCCAACTTAGACAACCTCCAAATCACGAAAATTCACGTCAACCAATGGAAGATTTTATTTCTCCAATCCAATTATACTAGTTCCTTTAGCTATTGGGTTATGGAATCAAGTAAATAAAGAGCTAAAAAATACTATCTCCTTGGGGGTGTAAACCCTCTTACTCCCCAACGAAAGAAAATGCTAAGTTAGGAGATACTAGGAGGGTGTAAACCCTTTTACTTCTCCTAGTAAAACCTTGTGCAACAAATAACTTCTAGAAAAAAATGATAGATAATGGTGGGGTTTTAAATCCTTATACTGCCCAAGAAATCTAGAAAATAAAACTTGTAACTAAGGAATGAAGAATAAACAAGATAAATCCTTACCTAGTCCAAGAAATGACAATATAAACCTCCTTTTACCAAGATAAATCCACCACACGTGCCAAAGAAAAGCCCCAAGAGAGGCAGTGCACTACTTATTCCACCAATAGCATAAAGAAACCATGACAAATGAAAAAGAGAGAGAGAAATCCCCAAGGCTAGCAAAAATTTCAGCCAAGTACTTCTCACAATGGGAGAGTTATGTTGTGAAATGAGATTCACATGATCTCTATTTATACAAAAGGTTTAAAACATAGTTTGTCCACTTAGTTAGGGTAAAACATTAGATAAGGGGTAAACAAACCTTATCTTACCCCTTAAATGAAATAATAATATTTAATTTACATTTTTTGCACATTAGAAATCCTAAAATAAAATGACGTCACCCCTTTAGGGAGACATTTTGACACTTGGAGCAAGTCGTTGGAGTTAGGGAAGCATGGATAGGCCTCCAAAGACCACTTGTCATTCATCCAAGCCTCTTATTCATGGTTCAAAGCATTCTTCCTTCAAAATGTTCCATGTGTCAATGAGAAATACCTCCATTACCACAAAACCCTAGCCCTAGGTGATGTAAAAACCTCAGGAAGTGACGTTTTTCCCCTCCTAGGCAATTCGTTTGGCATGTGAGGGCTAGGTCATGTCATCCATGATGTCTTCTATTCCTCCAAATCCAAGTCATTGTGATCCATCATGTGGGCCCTTGGCATCCAACTTGTGGGCTTCAAGTTCCATGGAAGCCCAAGCTAGTCCTATTCCTCCAAAACTGTCCACCGACAAGGTCATCCAAAACAAATGGGCACACCCTCCAAAGATATCAAGTCAAAATATCATGGCAAGTGAAAACCACATATAATAGACAAGGAACCTAAACATGTGCATCAAAACTACCTCATCAAATCAAACAAATGCTCAAATACCCTATACAATTGACCAAGTTTAGGTATAAGAGGGGTGTCATAGAAGTCCTATTGGGTAGACCAAAACCCTCAAGTAGGGGATGCTCCCAAGGGTGCCCCTTTAAGGTCATGTAGTGGATGATGAGGTGTATAGTGGTTTAGACTTCATACATCAATGGGTTTCATGACATACAAGGGCTCGTATTGTCTCATCTATGGTTGCCTTTATAGAGGGTGTGCTGGACCTTTGTTTTCAATGCATCCTTTTTCCAAGCCCATTCATCGCCATTAATTAATTAATAGTAAAAAACCTTGGGTACTCCCTAGAGTGAAATCGATTAGCTTGGGGGGAAGCACCACAAGGCCCACCTGAAGCTAGAGGTACACATAGTTCCATATGCAAGTAAAGAAAGGGACACCACATGAGTGTACACACCTCAACAAGTGGGGACATGTATATAATGTTATTTTGATTTTGCAGGTATTTGATTTTTTAGGAGAATCATTTCATTTCTCTCAAGACCTCTTTGGGTAAGAATCTAGAAGTTTTATATTTTAGGATTTTATCTTTTTCTAGCCATGATCCTTCTGGGAATTCAACCCATTCTTCCCAGGAAATGCGTTACATGCCCTTCTTGGGTCACTAAAGCCAAAGGGCCTAGAAGAGGGAAACGTGATGGGAATGTGATGAGCGAAAAGTGATAAGTATGGTTGGGAATGGTACGATGGCCCCTCAAGGGACCCCCAATTGCATCCCTTCCACAAAATTTGGCCACTTACTAGGAAATAAATGACACTCACCAAGGTGAAATTGGGTCACAAGCATAATTTCCAAGTAGGCGTTCTATAATCAAAATTAGCTTCAATACAACATTCTTAAATGCCTCAAATATTAGGGTGATTATTGTTATCGCACAATATGTACTTTCCCAAAGCCCAAGGCAAGTGAATGCAAGATTGACATAACAGGGGGTGACCTACCACTGTCACCTTAATAGGAAACCCCTTTCTATTTAAGAGTATATCAAAGTTACCCTAGGGGAGACGCCCCCAGTGACTTAAAGGGTTGATAAGACTAAAGCGAGGATGCAAGAAAACCTCCCTCTCATTGATCACTCAAGTCAAAAGGTTCTTAAGGTCTTTAAGGGATGAAGTAACAGTAAAAATGGAGTGTACCTGCCGATAACAAGACAACAAAGAAAACATGGCAGCTTTCAAGTTCAAAATATGATGTTAGTGATTCTTAAGACCAAGAACCTTCAAAAAATAGGCGAGCTGATATAAAGTTGCAGCAATGTAACAATTTACAATATCAATAAGTATTTTGTAACAACCACAAAAAATATGCCTTGAAATTGCTTGAAAAGGACAAGAAAATGTAGCTTTAACTAGGCTGAATAATAATTAATTGTCGCAAGAAAATCTAGCAATGTCTAGCTAGCATTTAATGTCACTTTTGCAAAGAATTTGCTGTAGTTAGATGGCTGTAGCAATATTTTGTAGAAACAACAATTTCTAGTGCTCAAAATTGCAAGGAAACACGATGTCAACTTAGCATCTATCTAGTAGATTGATTGACAATTGTCTCAAGAAATTTATGAGTGAGCTAAGTGCAAGTTATATAGGTAAATGCGTCAAATTATCATGCATTAGTATGGTTGTAGCAGTGATTTGCAAAGACAACAAGTTAACTAAGGAATTAGTCTAGGTTAGGGTTAGTAGAAGTTAGCAAAAGCTTCTAGGAAGAGAGTTTGAGTGTTTAATCAGTTCTTCAATAAGAGAGAGGCTAGAACTAGTGCCTTCTAGGGCTTATGGAGTCAAGTGGACGACTTCTTCTAAGGCCGCAAATCAATTTTGATAGTGCACAAAATTCCAAGAGGAATGCATAGGAGAAGTAGTAACTTAAGCCCCCCTATGCATTTTCCTCAAGAAAGAAAGATACTAGGGTGTAGGAAATTCTAGGCCCTAGCACCTTTCCCTACTTAGGCTTCTTATGGAATAAGAACTTGGGCAAAGATAACTACGTCAAAAGCTTAGAGTGCTAGGAAACTAGGGCTCTAGGGTTTCACTAGTTACTAGATCAATTCAATGAAAAACTTGGCAAATAGAAAGTAAGAAATTAGCAATTTAAGTTCCTTACTTCAAGCATTAAGCATATCATGCAATTTCATAATCTTGTATGAGAAAATAAAACCATACATAAACCATTCAATAGATGACAAAAAATGCAGATTTTACCTACTTGCACCAAGAATAATCATGAAATACCATGCAAGATCACCATAAAAGCTTCCAAGATTGACACACCTTGCAAAAAATCAGCCTTATACAAGAGTGCGCCTCACAATTTCAGCCAATAGCCCTTCTATGGCGAAAATTTCAGACCTCTCCTCTTGTGTGAGGAGTTGTGATGATAAAAATGAATGTACTTTATGTTTATTTATACAAAATTGACGACCTTCAATTAATTTCAGGTCAAATAAAGGCGGACCGGACCAATTTACAAATAAATTCAAATTAGACATAAACAAAATTAATTAGCATCTAAAAACACTTCCAAGGGTGACGTTGAGCCCCTAAGGTGGAACATTGGGCTCCAGATGCTGAACATTTGGCCTCCAAAGGCCTTGGATGATGCCCACATGTGAAAATTAGCTTACAAATGCCCTCAAAATGGAAACGCTAGCTTTGGATGACATCCAGGGTCATGATGGTGACGTCATGGGCTCTCAAAGGTCAATGTCTAGGTGGAAAAACAAGATCCCCCTGGGTCTAGGTTTTCCAAGGTGCCTCTAAGGTGACATCCTTATTTTTTCTCGGTGCAAATATCTGATGTCTTCTTACCCCTGGCTGGGGTTACAACATCCATCTATGGGATTTCAACCCCATGAAGGTACGAGCTAATCATTCCCCCATGTATACCTGTCCACTAGGCAAGGTCCTGGAGAAACAACAAGTACACCCTCTAGGGGTTCATAAGTCACATGGATCATAACATGTAAATCACATCTAATAATTAAATTACCCAAACATGTGCATCAAAACCCCCTTTACCCAGA
The DNA here is from genome assembly GCA_009831015.1 of Picea engelmannii. Taxonomy (NCBI): domain Eukaryota; kingdom Viridiplantae; phylum Streptophyta; class Pinopsida; order Pinales; family Pinaceae; genus Picea; species Picea engelmannii. The sequence goes on along the minus strand of ML825211.1, from coordinate 54,602 downwards.
AAAATGCTCAAAGAAGTTATGCAATTTAACAAGTCATTTTTAGAGAAGGTCTCAGGATGTCCTATTGGGACAATCCTCCTTAAGTTTGGGGTGTTTCCCAGGTCATGTAAGTGTATGAGGTGGCGTGGGGTAGTGTTTGGGCATGGGGTGCAGTGATAACGGGGAAATGTAAATCTTACATGTGGGTGGCTTTTTAGAGGGAGAGATGCACCTTGTGATGGATTCCATTGTTTCCTATCCCATTCATTTCCTTTTATTCTTAGCTTCATTGATATTTTGCTTTTATGCTTCAAGGGAAGAGTTGGGGGACATTGTCCTGGCTTGGTGACAAGAGGTGACAACTCCACAAACATTTCAGGGAGATGAGAAGGCTGGGTCGTGATGAGACCCCCTTTCTCTTGGTTATGCCACCAAGAGTCACTACCCTGGTTTGGTGACCAGACAGATGGTAGTGTCATACAACTACATGCCCATGGTCATAATAGGATGGATCGTGATGAGACCTCCTATCCACCAACTAATACCTTGAGTGTTTATTTATTTTATGGGTTCCCTTTTCTTACTGAGAAGCCTTTTACTGATTTCTCAGGAATCCCTGGGCGAAGCATCTCAAAGGTTTCATTTTTTGGTTTTAACTCTTTCCAACTACTTTTACCCTCTGGGCCTTTAGCCCCTTCTTTCCACAAGGAAAGGTACAACCCTTCCTAGTGTGGAAAATCCCAATTACCAAACAAAGGTAGGGGTGAAATGAGAGGAATAAAAATGGAAAGTGGTAAGTATGGAGGGAATGGACGATGATATTTCATAGAACCAACCAGTGGCAACCCATCCTAAAGGGAGATTAAATTACTAGGGAATCATGTCACCCTTCCAGGTATGAACAAGTTAAAGATAATAATTTCCAAGAAAACATTATGAAATGAACGAGAATCCGTTGCAACATATTTAAGTGCTTCAAGAATCAGAGTGACACATACCATGATACCTAGACTCATTACCTCATGGAGCAAGACTTACTACTACTTCAGGACCAGGATGGTGGGATGGTTACTGCTTCTTCTGATAAATGGGCTGCACTAAAGAAAAGAGGGGCCCTCCGGGGTGATGCTCAAGTCATCTGACTCTCGTCACTCCATGTCTTGGACCTATGGGCCTTGAGACATGATATCCTTAGTTATCCCTAGGGTAGGGGATAACATCTGGTTCCAACTCGGGGACATGTGATCACTGTAGAGTGCATGAGAACCTCAACATCTCTGGTATGACCTGTGCCTGCTAAATCTCAACAAAATGTATTAGTAATCCTTAGGGTGGTGATATCACCTCTTGTTCATATATGATATAATAAAATAGAGAGCATATTTAATCTAACATATGATCCGTAGCATGCATATATACAAGTGAGACAAAATAATATGTAAAATGTAACTACAACTATGCTAACATGATTTGCAGATGGTATATACAATGGATGCAAATGCCTATCTACCTCTACTCACCTTTTGGTTGAATGCTAGGTGTAGTCAAATAACTAGTGAAACCATCCTAGCAATATCTCATAATACCTGCCTCTGTGCTTCATCATAAACCAAAATAATGACAAGTCAAGCATAAAAATAACATGAGTTAGAACAAGTATCACATCATCAGAATTCGTAAAGTCTAGCTCATGGAGGTGGGAGGGAGGGACAAAATTATGCCAAGTCACACTTGTAGGAAAGTGCTCAATCCATCTTAGAAAGGGACCGTGAAAAATCAAAGGCTCAAAATACTAACTCAAAGAGTCTGAAGGTTGGCTACCTTGGACGTCATCACATCCTGAGGTCTAGGAAATGACTAGTAAGAACCTAGAGGATGACTGACAATTTATTAAGGGAAGGATGAAATACTGAGATAATAAACTTATTCGTAAGGTATTCAACCTACCCTTGGATTCTAAAATAAGTGTTTGCTTCATAGAAAAATCAAGACAAGGGACATGTTTCCCATCTACACCTTTAGTGACATAACGAGGTAAAGTAGTCGAAGGGGGTTGGACAACTTTGTCACAAGTATCCTGCTTTAGGAAAGGAACATCCTCACCTTTATCAAAATTTGAGCACAACAACGGTTGATAATCTTCTTCATAGAATAAATCCAAGTGATCAAAGGAATACTCATCAAATTCCTCAAGGTATGACCGAAAACCATCAGGAGAACAATGCACTAGGTCATCCTTGGGTTCTTGGAAAACTTCTGTAATTATATCATCATCTTGTTGCTGAACATCAAAATTATTAGGAACATCATATGATTATTGTAAAGGAAAAATGCAAAGATATCCTTCCATATCATAAATGGGATCCTCATTAGAACCAATAATATCCCACTTACATCTTCCAACATGTATGAACTCATCAATATTATCAACCATGTCACTACCTTTATCATAACATGAAGGATTTAATGCATCCAGGGGATCCTCTAGTACTTATTCACTTTCCAAATCATAAAATAAAGCATCATCAAAATATTGGAAAGGGAAATAACTTACCGTATTCACTTCTTTCTGTGCAAGAGCGTCAATGGCTTGGATGAATTCATCAAATGGAAGAGGGTCCAATACATCATCCCCAAAACTCATCTCCTTAATCATGTTTTCATCAAGAAATGAAAGACCTAGCTCTTCCAAGGGTTTCTTTACTTCTGAATCATAGAATAAAGTGTCGTCAAAAAACTGGAAAGGAAAATGACTCACCTCATTTTCTTCATCTTGTGCAGGAGAGATAGGATCTTGGAGAGCTTCATAAGATAGAGCAGAAGATACTAATGCTTCATCCTCATGATTCACTTATTTAGTTAAATATTTACTGCATTCTATCGAATCATGGGAAAAATCTTGTTCCTCTTCAAGGGGTTGACAAATTTCTTCATAAATCTCTCCTTCTATATTAGAGGGTTCTTGGTATTGAGTATGGTACACATCCTTGAGATCTTCCACAATATCAGTGGTGAATCCTTTGTCCTCTAGGGATACTATGAGATTTTGAAGGGCATCTTCATATGTCCGACATTGTGGTTTGACAAACTCAATAAACCTACTGATGAGGTCTATGAAAGCTGATATACCCCTATCTTCGCAACAACCCTTAAACCAATATTGCAAAAATGATGGCAAAGAAAGTATGAACAATTTTACCAGAACATCCTCCCCTTCCAATTCTATCTCACTTATATACTTCAAGAATTCTACAATGTGAGTAATTGGGAGGCCTCTGAATCTTGGAGAGTTTTTTAACCATTTTTCATCAAAATAATGCGGGTATCCTTGAAAATTTTTGAAATCAATAGTCATATACACTTGTTCCTAGGGTGCCATGATACCATAACTTGGAAACATCACAAAATTGAGAGTAAGGTGGTACATTGGAAAAGGTTAGTGGAGTCTCTAGACATCCTTTTAAGGATTATCAAAGGGATGAAGGAATCACCCTGAATGGAGTCATCAGATAAACTTTGTGAAAAGAAGGCTTTGGATAAAGGCTTACCGAAAAAGTGTCGTCGAGGAATATTGATTCAATGTTCCCCAACAACGACGCTAAAATGTTATTGCACAATATATAATTTCCCAAAGCCCAAGGCAAGTGAATGCAATATTGGCATAATAGGGGGTGACTTATCACTATCTTAATAGGAAACCACTTTCTATATAGGAGACATCCCAAGTGACCTAAAGGGATGATAAGACCAAGGCAAGGATGCAATAAACCTCCCCACTCACTGGTCACTCAAGTCAAAAGGTTCTTAAGGTATTTAAGGGATGAAGTAATGGTAAAAATGGAGTGTACCTGCCCAGAACAAGACAACAAAGAAAATATGGCAGCTTTCAAGTACAAAGTATGATGTTAGTGCTTCTTAGGACCATGAGCCTTCAAAAAATAGGCTAGCTGATATAAAGTTGCAACAATGTAACAATTTACAACAACAATAAGTATTTTGTAATAGTCGCAAAAAATATGCCTTGAAATTGCTTGAAAAGGACAAGAAAATGTAGCTTTAACTAGGCTGAATGATAATTAATTGTCGCAAGAAAATATGGCAATGTCTAGCTAGCATTTAATGTCACTTTTGTAGAGAATTTGCAGCAGTTATATGGCTGTAGCAAGAATTTCCCAGGTAAGAACCAATCTAGGTCATGTAAGTGTATGAGGTGGCATGGGGTAGTGTTTGGGCATGAGGTGCAATGATAACAGGGAAATGTAAATCTTACCTGTGAGTTCCTTTGTATAGGGAGAGTTGCACCTTATCATGGATTCCATTGTTTCCTGGCCCATTCATTGCCTTTTATTCTTAGCTTCATTGATCTTTTTCTTTTATGATTCAAGGGAAGAGTTGGGGGACACTGTCCTGTCTTGGTGACCAGAGGTGACATTGTTATCCACAAACATTTCACGAAGATGATAATTCTGGCTCGTGATGAGACCCCCTTTCTCTTGGCTATGACACCAAGAGTCACTACCCTGGTTTGTTGATTAGATAAATGGTAGTGTCATACCACTGCATGTCCATGGTCATAATAGGATGGCTCATGATGAGACCTCCTATCCACCAACTAATACCTTGAGTGTTTATTTATTTTATGGGTTCCCCTTTCTTATTAAGAAGCCTTTTACTGCTTTCTTGGGAATCCCTGGGTGAAGCTTCTCAAAGGTTTCATTTTTGGATTTTCAATCTTGCTGACTACTTTTACCCTTTGGGCCTTTAGCCCCTTCTTCCCACAAGGCAAGGTACAACCCTTCCTAGTGTGGAAAATCCCAATGCCTGAAAAAAGGTAGGGGGGAAATGAGAGGAATAAAGATGGAAAGTGGAAAGTATGGAGGGAATGGACGATGACCTTTCATAGACCCACCCAGTGGAAACCCATCCTAAAGGGAGATCAACTTACTAGGGCATCATGTCACCCTTCTAGGTATGAACAAGTGAAAGAGCATAATTTCCAAGAAAACATTATGAAATGAAGGAGAATCCAATGCAACATATTTAAGTGCTTCAAGAATCATAGTGACACATACCATGATACCCAGACTCATTACATCATGGAGCAATACTTATTGCTACTTTATAACTAGGATAGTGGGATGGATACTGCTGCTGTTGATAAATGGGTTGCACTAAAGAAAAGAGGGGCCCTCTAAGGTGATGCTTAAGTCATTCGACTCTCAACACTCCATGTCTAGGACCTATGGGCCTCGAGACATGATCTCCTTAGTTATCCATAAGGTAGTGGATAATAATTACCTGCCACAATACCTGACTTGTACCGCATGGAGCAAGACCCACATGCTTTCCAAAATCTAGCTGGCGTGGTGGATGCTTTGACAATGGATACAAGTGTGGTGATAGAGAAGGATTACATATGTGCAAGTGGATACTTCTATTCATGTGGTTTCTCGACACTCCATGTCCGCAACCTAAGGGCCTCGAGGCACCATATCTTTAGTTATCCCCCAAAATGGGGATAACATGTGGTTCCTACTTGGGGACAATGCTCACCGTAGAGTGCACGAGAACCACAAAATCTCCTGGTATACCTACACCTACACAAATTAAGACAAAAAACTTGTTAATAGTAGGATGTATTCGCTCATTCTTTGTCCATATATATCAACATTCCAAAAATGAAACTTATCTAAAAATTATTTTTTTTAGGATTTTTTCAAAAATTTCTAAACTAAGCATGAAATCAATATGCAAGTAGAGCAGAATGAAAAATTAAATGCATCTACACTAACATGAGAAATCAATATGAAAATGCAAGGAAAGGAAGATGACTTACCTACTTACTTGGGGTCTTGGGGCCCTGAAGATCAAGCAATAGGTGATGTCAGGTGAAGTCATACAATGAGTGCAACCAATTGATCATATCATCAAAGTATCTCCCTCTGTGATTAATTATGTAAAAAACCAAAGCTAAGTCAAGCATGTAATGATCATGAGCATAAATAGATACATAATCAACGATGAAATGAAACTCACAGAGATGGGTGGGAGGGAGGAAATCCCGATGGAAATAAGAAACATCATCCTGCTCATCCTTCCTGAAAGTGTAGCCAACGTGACTATCATATATAGGCAACGGTTTATCTTCATTCATGCACAAATATATACTTCTTGTGGAATAATGATAGGAGATGAGAGATCGAAAAAATACTGTGTGGCTTCCTGGAGAAGAAGATAAGAGGTAAGGGATAACCTCTTTTCTAGAGAAAAACTTCTCCCTCGGACTTAGAAAATGTTGCTTCTTTATATGAAAATCCCCACCAAAAGTATCAATATGAAAGTACTTCCATTTGGTAGTGTGGATCTCAGACTTCTCTGGGCTGTACACATCTTGGTGTCTATCAAAGTATGAGCATGATGGCTAAAAATCCTCATAGAACAAATCTTCATCACAACCACCAAGGGATGGGCAAAAATCATTCTTAAAATTCTGCGTCGAGTCATTCTCAAATGGACAGAACACATTTGTAATCATATCATCATCAGGATGCCAAACATCTAAATCATACATGTATGGAGACCAGTCCTATAAAGATGACATCTCAACCCCCTCTTCTTGAGCGCTACCCTCAATGTCATAAATGGGGTCTCTATAAAAAATGAGAAGACTAAAATCCCATCTGCGTCTCCCAGTCTGTATGAAGGTGTCTATATTCTCATCACCATATCCAAGGACACTTTCATAAGACCATTAATACAAATGAAAATAACCATTTCTTCAACTTCACGTGCAAGAGGAAAACAAGGTAGAAGGACATCATCTTCTTTAGATAGGAACACATATACCAATGTCTCCTTCTTCTCATCTAGATATTTTAAATTATCAAGGTCCTCTTCTTCTTGGCAACATTCTCCATGGATCTGTTCTTTAATCGAGTATTAGTTATCTTTAATAAGATTAGAGAATTCAACATCTTGATATTGATCTCTAACAAGTTTGTAGACTTCCTCGGGCATGTAGAGAGTCTCATCATCATTTGTGAAGTTTTCCTGGTACCCATACTTCTCGGTCACATCATCATATAATGAATCTATTTCAAAATATGAAATGGCCACTTCCCAGGATGAGTTTAGGGTAGGTCTTTCTTCATAATTTTCGAGGATGGTTTCATACTCTTCTTCTCTCTGTTGGCAAAACTTAACTAGAAAGTCCCTGTCAGGGAAAAATTCTATCAGTTGTTCACAAAAATTGAAATCTTTTTCCGTGCTTTGCTTGAGGCACTCAAAACTTTCCTCATTGATATTGTTAACTTCTTATCTTTCAACTATTGTTTCAACAAACTATGGAATAAGCATTTCTCTCAAGCCTTGAATGGGATCAAGGTCAAAGTCTTATCTTGAAAAATCATCCTCCAGGTCCTGAATTGTATCTTCAAGACTTTGAGCTTCTGGTCCCCAACATTTAAGGAACTCCTTGATGAGGATCATTAAAGAATATATACTTCTTGGCTTGCAAGAATTCTTGATCCAATCCCTTTGTTCACTTCCCAAGGATAACAAGAAAAACCATAGGCATACATCCTCATGCAGTACATTCTCATAGTAAATGCATCTGGTAAACTCAACAACATGTGCTACAGTCGACAATGGATTACCATCGAACTTTGGTAGAACATCAAGTTGGTTTATCAGGCACTTGTTTGGATATCCATCAATGACTTCGAGATCCAAGGCCTTGTATGCTTTATGAAAGTTCCACAGAGCCATGTTTTCATTACTCAGGGTAATACCTCAATGGAGGCACTAGATGAGATCAAGGCTCATCAAAGGGTGGAAAGGGATAAGGTGGGTTCTTGGAAGGTGGAGTCGCCAGATGAGCTTAAAAAAGAGCTCATCAAGGGTGGAAAGGGAACGTCCTTTATGTGGAGTCGCCAGACAAGCTAGGAGAAAGGATTTGGGATATATTGCAAAAGTGTCATTAGGGTTCATAAGAGGATTCAAAATCCTCCTTGAAAATGGCACCAAAATGTTATTGCACAAGTTGTAGGTTGGGAAAATCCCGACCCAACTAGAAAATGGAGAAAACTTAGAGAACACCTACCCACTGTCACCTTAGGCAGGTATTCCTGTCACTTTAGAGATGATAGAATCACCTCAAGGGGGGAATCCCGGTGACCCTAGGGAAATGAGATGGAAAGTGAAGAGATGAAGAAAGGTCCCCCTATAGGTCAATATGGAAGATGAATAAAGGCTTGGGAAAGAGTCTGGATGGTAGCCAATGGTTTCCAAGAGATAAGAACACCTAAAAAGAATGTTGTACCTACCCGGGACACAAGAACAAGCCAAGCATACATGCATAATGTTAGGTGGACAAGAAAGTTAATCTTTCTGTCCCTAATTTCAGGAGTAAACCGCAATGTATATCAGAAAAGAGATAAGTATTAAAGATCCTAAACAATTGCTAAAATTCCAATGAATGATGCTAGAGATAAGTTAGATAAACACTAGACTTGACACTCAAGAATAAAAGCACAAGACTTTAGCAATGAAACAAGGTTGTAATAAAAAGTATTCACAGAGATATTTTGTAGCCTTATGGATGTAAAAAACAAGTTCTTACAGAAGCAAATCCAACCACCAAAACTCACAAAGAATCCACCCAAAAGTTGCACTAGGTTAAGTAGATTAATGTGGAAAAATCTTAACAACTTTTAACGGTTGAAAAACAAGTTATGAATAGAAAAGTGTTAGGGTTTCTGCAGCCCTAATGGATGTAGATGAAGTTTTATAACAACAACAAGAAGTAATTGAGTAAATATGATGCCCTAGTGGCTCAAAAAGGCATATATATCAAATAATTGATTCCAACTTAGACAACTTTCAAATCATGAAAATTCACGTTAACCGATGCAATATTTTATTTCTCCAATGCAATTATACTAGCGCCTTTAGCTATTGGGTTATGGAGTGAATTAAATAAAGATATACACAATGCTATCTCCTTGGGGGTGTAAACCCTCTTACTCCTCAAGGAAAACAAGTGCTAAGTTAGGAGATACTAGGAGAGTGTAAACTATTTTACTTCTAGTAAAACCTTGTGCAACAAATAACTTCTAGAAATAAATGATAGATAATGGCAGGGTTGTAAATCCTTATACTCCCCAATAAATATAGCAAATAAAACTTGTAACTAAGGAATGAAGCATCAACAAGATAAATCCCTACCTAGTCCAAGAAATGAAAAGATAAACCTCCTTTACCAAGATAAATCCACCACACATGCCAAAGAAAACCTCCAAGAGAGGTAGCGCACTACTTCTTCCATCAATAGCATAAATAAACCATGAAAAATGCAAAAGAGAGACAAAAATCCCCAAGGGTAGCAAAAATTTCAGCCGATTACTTCTCACAATGGGGGAGTTATGTTATGAAATGAGATTCACATGATCTCTATTTATACAAAAGGTTTAAAAAATAGTTTGTCCACTTAGTTAGGGTAAAACATAATATGAGGGGTCAACAACCCTTATCTTACCCCTCAAACCAAATAATAATATTTAATTTACACTTTTTGCACATTAGAAACCCTAAAATAAGACGACGTCACCCCTTTAGGGAGACATTTTGACACTTGGAGCAAGTCATTAGAGTTTGGGAAGCATGGGTAGGCCTACAAAGACCACTTGTCATTCATCCAATCCTCTTATTCATGGTTCAAAGACTTCTTCCTTCAAAACATGCCATGTGTCAATGAACAATACCTCCATCACCACCAAACCCTAGCATTAGGTGACGTCAAACCTCAAGAAGTGACGTTTTTCCCCTCCTAGGCAAGTCGTTTGGCATGTGAGGGCTAGTTCAAGTCATCCATGATGTCTTCTAGGCCTCCAAAGGAAATTCATCATGATCTGGCATATGTGCCCTTGACATCCAACTCGTGGGCTTCAAGCCCCATGGAATCCCCAAGCTAGGATTGTTTCTCCAAAACTGTCCACCAACAAGGTCCTGCAAAACAAATGGGCACGCCCTCTGTTGGCATAGGGGCAGAACTAGGGTTGAATGCTTTAACAAAGCACCAAAAAAACCCTAACTACCAACCCTTTCAGCAACACCTGCGAAGCAGATGAAGTCTCACCTGAGGTAGAGGCAGGGGGGTTGTAGGACTCAGGTGTCTACAACCAAGCTGGGACACAGATCTGTGATTAAAACACTTAAAAAAGCACTTAGCCAATGATATGCATTAGATTATGATTCTCATTCACATCACGAATTAATCCTTATTACAGATTAGCGCAGTATCAATCGAGATCTAGCTCTTACAATCTCTTAGCACATAACATTAGCTCATATCTAACATTCAAATACCATTAAGCACTAAGAAAATACATCATATGCATTCATCATACATAACAACAACAAAACTAAGAAGATAACCACATAAACAACATCACACAAAGCACATCAAGACACAATATATATGTGGTTCAACCCAGTGTGGGGCTACATTCACCAACTTCTTCTTTTTCTTTATTAGTATTCAATCTTCTTACATTCATCTGCTTCTATGCACAAATCCACAGAGCCCAACTCCACAGAGGACATGAGATCTACGAGTTGCACACCAGATCCTCTTTCCCAAAACTAGGTCAAGGCACAGAGCCAACTCCTGAGTAGCACAAAGAAACTTACAAAACAATTGCACTTAGCTCCGCAAGCCTTAACATACTCTTTGCACAAAGCCAACTAGTCATGCACTAAGCCGATCGCTAGTAGTAGTTTCTACATTACATTCCTTCCTATATATACTTTTACAAAAAGGACTAAACATGGGTAAACCCATGGGATGACATCCATTAACCCATTACATAAACCCTAGTAAACCCTTTGCTGGGTCCACAAGTACGCAAAATAAGTGAGATCCCGTGATCTCAACTCCGCTTGGGCGCTCCATCTTCGACCAGCCTATCGAAGTCCCAAAAGTGGTCAAACATAACCAATGTTTCCTTAAAACTTGGTCAATGGGCCAATAGGCCCCCAACACTCACCCGTGACTTGTCCCGAGTCACTCAGATCTGGGAAACACTGCTTCAAAGGCCTCAAGATTAGCTCGAGATGTCTCGACTTCCTGCTTCGCCAGAGCTTCCTGCTTGGTGAACTCCTGAATCACTGGCTCGGTAACAGGCCCTTCCAGGCGCTGTTCCATTGTCACAACCACTTGGTCTAGCTGCGAGCCTTTTCCTTCAATCTCTTCAAAAATCGTCCAAGCTTCGTCCTACACCGACTGTAGTCTCTTTGTAACCTCCATGAATATGCTTTGGATGACAATAACCTACTGCTAAACTATGCACTGTTCCTGTGATCTTTTCATACTCTCGACTGCAGTGAGCAACTTCATCTATGCCTGGATGGTGGATGCTTGCTGCTGCACCTCCTAGAGCTGTGCTTCCAGTTTCCTCAGCTTCGGATCTTCTGTGAGGCATTCATAGGTCTGCGCACTATGATCACTCAATCGCTGATATTCTGAGGTGAGTGCCCTGATCCTTCCGACTGCGCTCTTAGCTGCTTCCTCCCTTTGGTCGCACACTTCTTGCAGAGTGCTCGACACTGCTTGGAGCTCTAACTCCATTATCCATGCTTAAAGTTATTGAATGGCCTCAGTGAGCTTCCCCACTTGAATCTCAGCTGACTCTTATTCCTCCTGTGTCAAGCCTGGCACAGAGTGAAGTGATTTAGTTACTGCCTCTTTGGATGTAGTATACTCTGTGAGCAACTGGTCTTTCTCTTTCTACATCATTGCTTTGTCCTCCTTGAACATCGCCCTAATTTCATCTTTCTCCTTCTGTGCAACTCGAAGTTGCTCTAAGACCTCCTCCTTTTCTTGCTTCAAGGCTTCTGTAGCTTGCTCCTTTTCTTCTTGGAATCACTAAATTCGAGCCTCTGTTGCATCTGCTATCCTTCATAATTGGGTGGGCTCATCCCCCAATTCTACAATCTTCGACGAAGAAGGTGCAATAAGTACTGCGCGGCTCGAATGGATGGATTGCTATATGTCCTTGAGATCTTTCTCGATTCATTCATACAATGTATCCTGCTTCGCTCCATGTCTCTGCAAGATATCCTATGAAGTGTCCTCCATGGTTGCGATGATCAGACCGACATCGTCCTCTGTGAGAACATTCTTTGACTGAGGCTTATTGGCGCAGGTCTTCTTTCTTGCTGAGAGTTTCTGCAGAGAAACCTTCCTTTCTTTGATGTTTCGACCTTGGTAGGGGGATCCTTTGACAGTGTAACTTCACCTTTGTCATGCTTTTCTCCTTCTTCCCCTCCTTCTTCTTGGTTCACTTAATTTCCTCCTCCTCTTGCAGGTGAGTCAGGCCTACTTTCCTCTAGGGCGCTTCCCTCCTCATCAGTATCTATGTTCTGCACTTCCTCCTTTTTCTTATTTTTATTCATGCTACTCTGTATAGCATGCTCGACGTGGGTGACCAAGGGACTTCTGATGATGTCGGGGTTGGAAAGTTCTGCATCCTCAACTGGTACAAGGAACTCTTCTAGACATTATTTTGTGATCTCCTCCATATCTTCGTCGGTCATCTTATAATAAGATTGCAGTTCCTCCTTAATTTAATTCCTTCACGCAGTGATGTAGATAAAGTGTCGATCTGCATGGAACTTCGCTAGTGGTCTGTACTAGTGCAATGTATTCGGTGTCATGCATGGAAATGCTTCAATAGCACATTTCAGCTGCTGGTAGTAGGCATGGAAGACAACGTTCAACTGCCACTGCTTCGACATGTCATTTGTATACCACAAGGTGGAGAACCTTGTGACCAACGACTCCGATGGCTTGACTTCTGGAAATGTCACTCCTTCCGACATCTTCCAAGCGACAAATGCGATCAATACCAGTAACCAACTAAAATGGAATTTGTATCCCTGATCCTATGCTTCGTGATAGTCCTTCTCGAGCTCGTTGACGAGGTAACTCACCCAGTTCATTTTCATTCCTTCTACGCACTTCCCTGCGAGGTCTACTACGAATCCTATGACTTGTGTTGGACGGTTCTTTCTGACAAGATTACCGGCTATAAGCTGACAAGCTAGGCGCACTATGCCATCCTGGATGGAGGCTACCTTGTAGCCTTGCTTTCCCTTTTCTACATCGCCATAATCCTCCTTTATGCGCTATGCGAGGGAGTGATCTGAAGTATTCCCTGGGTAGAACTGTTGAGGGTCCGGTCCCTGCATGCTCAGTCCTTTGATGAGGTGGATCAATGCTAGATCCACATTCATGCACCTTTCAAGTCACATATACACTCCATGGTAAAACAACAAGATGATTTTAACGCAAGCGTGAACCTCCTGATGTCGGCCAAAGTGAGGGATCTTCATCACTTTCAGTATCGTTGATTGTGTGAGCTCCTTAATCCATGGATGGGAGACTATGTGCGGCTTCTTCCCAGTCGTTCTCATCAAATACCTATGTGACACAAGCATGACATAGTTTTTCCTGTCTCCGAGGTTAAATTCGTTGTTCTTCAGAGCTGGGATGTGTTCTAACTAGGGTCCAACTACGCATATCCCCTTCAGGATGTACGCAATGATCAACGTGTACTCAAAGTCATGTGGGATACTGTCACGGTTAACTGCACCAACCAAAGGTGGTATGTAATCTGGCAAGACCGACGGAATATGATCCGCGTTAGCTAGATCGTCGTGGTGTTTGCTTCACTTCTCAGTAGTGCAACCATAACGCCGTCTAGTCAAAGGAGATGCTTGCAATCCTTTAGTCGAAGACGACTGTATTCCTACAGACATGACTCTCTTAGCCATGAGGTCTACAAGAATATCGTCCACATAATTCTCTAACACGCTTGGCTCGCCCGACATTCACACTTGTAAATAAATAGATCGGGTAGGTGAGAGGAAAAGCAAGGTAATCAAATGGATGGCGAGGTCTAGAAATCACAGCGTGATATGCAATCAATTATCTGTTAGCTCAGATAATCACGGGTGGAAAAAAGTGGTCTCGACGCAACATTCGATGGGTTAAATAAGCAAGCATTGTAACAGATTCCTCCAACGGGAAGGAATGCGTCCATCAATGCAAATCCATTCATTATGGCGCGGTCTGAATGGTCCAATCGGTCATAGCTGCATTTTCTAGCCATCCCGGGGCATCATGCTAATGGTCGGGGCACCTCCAACAGTCATATAGCTTCAGTGTGGCGAAGTCCCATTCTGCATGGTTCTGTTATTCTGACGAGGTTCAAGTTCTACAGATCTATCTTCTGCGAAGTCTTTCCTGAAACTTCCCGTAGGTTTTCTAACTTGTCTTTCTTCTTACCGAGCTTCCTTGCCTTCTTTCCTGTGATCCGAGTCTCCAGATTCCTTTTTCCATTTTTATTCTTATCTTCTCTTAGCATGGTAAGTTCGCACTGCCGATGTTCTTTCAAAGGGTTCGAAGGTAATACCTCATTTCTTATTAACTCCAGGGTAGGTATTCTTCTTTCTTGCATGGGTAGGTCTTTCAAGCCTTTTTGCGTTCTTTCAACCTCGACAACTAGTTCTCTTGTGTTATGTTTCTTCAACTTATCCTCTTGTTCTTCTATTAGTCGCTCTATTTTTCTAGCTATGAGGTCCCTTAGTTCTTTATTTTTTTGTTATGTAGCTTCCTCCTCTGTTTTCCTTCTGATATGATGTTTCTTAATCCAAGTCTTTCCTAATAAAAGTGGGAAAGGGGCATTGTTCTCAACAAACCTAATAACTTCAAAGTCCTCTTTTGTCGATGTTTCATGAGAAATCATAGGTATATTATTAACTCTTCCACATAGGGTTATCATCTTTCCTTTAAACAAGCCTATCCTTCCCAATGAAGTTATCATAGCAGGCTTTCCCAAAATTTCCCAAGTGATTTCTGGCATAATGTTCACATGTGTTTCTTCATCTAATACACAGTCTATGTCAAAGTCTTCTATTCTTCTAACTATGCACTGGTTTTCTTTCGGGATCTCTGGTAAACTGATGTCTCTTTGATCATCCATTACTTGTTTTAACTGTATTAACATAGACTCTGACTCTTTTTCTGTATGATTCTTTAACATATCCTTAGCCTCTTGACTTGCCTCATAGTTTTCTTGTCTCATGTTCATCTTTTCAACTTTAGCAATCATCCTTGGGCAATCCTCAACCTCATGACCAATAGCTTTACAACAAAGACAAATAGGACCTATACCAGGGAATTCCTTAGCAACATGTCCCGATCTTCTACAATTATAACACAATGTCAATCCTCTCTTTATTTTAAATGATCCCCAGCCTCTCCTGTACTGTGCACTGGGATCACAGTGATGGACCTGCAATCTGCAAAAAATCTTTCTAGGTTCCTGCATCAACTTATTAGTCCAAAAATTCTTTATATGCATAGGAATAACATCTCTTTCTCTATTTCTATCAAAATTATTTAGATCAACTCTTTCTTCTAACTATGCCCTAGTTTTCAGACTAGGACAAAATCTATCAAACAGACCTAGATTCATACTTTCGAAGCCAAAATTTCCACTTATCTTACCTTTACCAGAGCACAAAGATTTAAGATCTTACCTCTTTTCTTCAGATCTAGTTTCTTTCTTAGCACAGGGCTTCACAAGTCGAGTAGAATACTGCGCACTACAACAACAGATATATGCACATAGCTTTCTCTTTTCTTCAGTTCCCAACAATCATGATTTCAGGTTCTGACAACATAACCATTTGTTGGCACAGGTGCAGGCCCAAGGTTCAACCCTTTAACAATTTACCAACAAAACCCTAACTATCGGTCCTTTTGGAAACACCTGCGAAGAAGATGAAGTCTCACCCGAGGTAGAGGCAGGGGGGTTGTAGGAATTAGGTGTCTACAACCAAGCTAGGAAACATATATGTGATTAAAACACTTAACAAAGAACTTAGCCAATGATATGCATTATATTATGATTCTTATTCACATCGTGGATTAACCCTTATTACATATTAGCACAATATCAATCAAGATCTAGCTCTTACAATATCTTAGCACATATAATTAGCTCAGATCTAACATTCAAATACCATTAAGAACTAAGAAACTACATCAGATGCATTCATCATACATAACAACAACAACACTAAGAAAATAACCACATAAACAACATCACACAAAGCACATCAAGACATAGGATATACGTGGTTCACCCCAGTGTGGGGCTACGTCCACCAACTTCTTCTTCTTCTTCTTTATTAGTCTTCAATCTTCTTACATTCATCTTCTCCTATGCACAAAGCCATAGATCCCAACTCCATGGAGGACAAGAGATCTGGGAGCTGCGCACCAGATCCTCCTTCCCAAAACCAGGTCAAGCACATTGCCAACTCCTGAGTAGCACATAACAACTTACAAAATACTTGCACTTAGCTCCGCAAGCCTTAACATACTATTTTCACAAAGCCAACTAGTCGTGCACTAAGCCAATTGCTAGTAGTAGTTTCTACATTACATTCCTTTCTATATATACTTTTACAAAAAGGCCTAAACATGGGTAAACCCATGGGCCAACATCCCTTAAACCATCACATAAACCCTAGTAAACCCTTTGCTGGGTCCACAAGTATGCAAAATAAGTGATATTCCACGATCTCAGCTCCGCCTGGGTGCTCCATCTTCGACCATCCTGTCAAAGTCCCAAAAGTGGTCAAACATGACCAATGTTTCCTTAAAACTTGGTCAAGGGCCAACACCCTCCAAGGATCTCAAGTCAAAATATCATGGCAAGTGAAAACCACATCTAATAAACAAGGAACCTAAACATGTGCATCATAACTACCTAATCAAATCAAACAAATGCTCAAAGACCCTATACATTTTACCAAGTTTAGGTATAGGAGGGGTGTCATATAAGTCCTATTGGGTAGACCAAAATCCTCAAGTAGGGGATGCTCCCAAGGGTGCCCCTTTAAGGTCATGTAGTGGATGATGAGGTGGATAGGGGTTTAGACTTCATAGGTCAATGGTTTCATGACATACAAGGGCTCTGTTAGGTATGTGTTATATTCTTTGCATGTGTGTGTGTGTGCGTGTCAGATTCTTTAGCAGATTTTTCTATTTTTAACGTTTTTTTAAATTAATCTCGGATTAAGGGATTAGGGTTTTGGTAGCTACAAAATACCTAAAACATTGTATATATTGTATGGTGAATGGTGAAATTAATACAATGGAGAGTTGAAAGGTGCGACACCAAGGAAGGCTGGTTTTCTCCCAATTAAGGGTTTCCAGCTTAGATATCGCTATATTATGTGTATGATCCATTGATTAATTTCTGTTTTGCTTAAGAATCTATATGCATTGCTTTACTTCACAGGTTTAAAACTTACATGTGGTATAAGAGCTTGTTTTTGGCTTCATAGGGATGCCTTTGTTGCTGAGGGTTTGGCTCAGTCTTGATAGATCAAGTTTATCTTGGGTCTGTGATAAACCGAGTTTTAGTGGGATATTTTGGAGTGGATATTCGAGTGTAGAAAGAGGAATGGAAAGCTCTTCTAGAATCGAGATAGAGAAGTTCAACGGTAAAATTTTTGAGCTCTGGAAGCTCAAGATGGAGGACCTTCTTGTAGACAAAGAACAATGGATCGCTGTGGATCCTAGTACACAACCTACTGGTATGCAACCTACTGACACACAATCGATTGGTACACAACCTACTAGTGCAAAAACTACTAGTATACCACCTACTGGTATGTCGAAGGAAGATTGGGATAAGTTGGACAGAAGAGCAAGGAGTACTATTCGACTCTGCCTGAAAGATTCGGTGTTGTTGAATGTCTCAGGAGAATCTATAACCAAGGAACTATGGGATAAGTTATGGAATTTGTATCAATCAAAGTCCCTAGTAAACAAGTTGTTTCTTCGAAAGAAGTTGCATCATCTTAGGATGGAAAATGGAGATTCTGTGAAAAAACATCTAAATGCCTTTAATACTCTGGTAAGTTAACTCGTCTCTGTTAATATTATGATTGCAGAAGAAGATAAGTGTATTACTTTGCTATTTTCTTTTCCAGACTCTTGGGATAATCTGGTTGTAGCAATTGGTAGTACCGCTCAATCTACATTGAAGTATGAGGATGTAGTTTGATCCGAAAAGATCTTTTAATGACCGTGGTTGAATTATTAAGCATGTGTGTATTAACCATTCAGGAAGCTAATGGAAGAGGATGAATACAAGAGGATTATGTCACAACCATAAACTCATAAACATAATTGAACATAAGAAATAAGAACAAAAAACCATAACAAGATAAGTGATAACGGAGTTCGGCACAAAATTGCCTACGTCTCCGGGCCTTTGTCTCAGTGGGGGAGGCTTCTTTATTAATTATTCAATTATTTCAAAGTACATCAAAAGTACATAAAATGGAATCCATTCTGATCTCGCCGTGTTCTTCTCGACCTCATAAATCCAACACAATTGACGACGTTGAAAAAGACTGAGTGTAGCTCCCAGAAATGGCCCGCAAGCGTCTGCTCCTCAACAACTTCCCTGCATAAAAATGGCTTTGGCTTGGCTTTGCTTCAACATAAATATGATATGAATGTCCTCCATGGCCTCAAATAGGCCTGGTTTTTATAGATCTAAAGTTGGTTATCATTCCCCAACTTCCTCTCAAAATTTGGGCTCAAAAAGAGCCCAATATCTCCCAATAATGGGCAAAATCCTCCATTAATAGGCCTGAAAATAAAATAAAAATCCCAAACCATACAATAAAACCCACTCTGTAACAAAAATTCAAAAATACACAGAGTAGCCCCCTTGGGCTAAGCGCACACCCTCTTTTGTGGTCATATGCTAACCATATGGCCTAGCGCCAGCCAAAAGGGTTGGGCGTTGGTCCCTTAACGTGCTAGATCCTGGTTCTGTTGCACTTTACATGGGATCAGGGTCGAGAAACTACCCTTCATGCATGCACCCTTGTATAGAAATAGCTCCTGGTTTTGTGGGAAGTCCAAAAAATGAGGGCTAGTGCTCTATCCAACTCTCGCACACAAGTTTTGGAGTGCCCAACCCTATGGTTGTGGTCGCATAGGTGGGTAAGTCCATGTGATGGGATTAGCCCCAACCCCCCCTTTACTCCATTATAATGTAACCACACTTTATATAATAATAATGTGGCTTTGTATAACAAGTAATATCATTGGCACATTGGTAAATGACCTTTTTTAAACCTTTATGTTGGTGTGGGAGGTCGCTGATTCAATTCCTGTCCACTCCAACAATATTTTTTTCAATGAACCTAATGTCCAACCAATGGGTGCCATGGTCCGGGCCACGCGTCACCCCACTATTTGTTTTTCTCCGATGCCACGTGTCAATATGCTATTTGTCCCTATCACTGTCCAGTCACCCTATTGCCATCCTGCCACATGTCACAATGCTTACGTCAACATTGTAATGTCATGCTGACGTCAACATTGAATTTTTGCCAGTTTGACTGTTTGACTTTTTAGCTGTTTGGAAAAACGATCAGAGTGCGATAACTCTCGCATACAACGTCCATTTGAGAAAGTAAATATATGGTCAGAATCAACGCGACGAGCTGGTCGCAATGGAATTAGTTTCGTCTGATTCCAAAAACTTTCATTTTTGAGATTTTTTTGGACTTGGGAAGCCTCCTGGATCCGATTATGGATCACACCTCCCCACTAAGGACCTTTTGGTCCCCAAAAGGTTACTGACCAGTCAATAAACTCGGGATAGGCCACTCGACTTGTCCTCTGTCTCCGAACTCTGTCCTGTGCACCTGTCTCATCAAGATCAACTATAACACAATCATGATAGTTGACAACATATTGTTAGCCATTTGAAGCTTGTTACATCTTACTAAAGCCACTATCATCCATGTAGACAACATTACTAATGATAGCATCAAAAATACGACTGCAAATGAGCTGATATACTTGAACTATTTGCACGACATGAGCTTATCTTGAAGCATCCTATGATTGATTTTCCATTCAACAATCATTTCTTGTTCTTTCTTAAGATCGATTACTTCATTTGAAACAATTATTGGTTTGTTTCTTTCTTGCACTACCTTCTTTAATTGTTCCATTGTGTGAAGTGTTTTGTTTTCCTTAACATGATGAGCATGAACCACATAATATTGACCTGCTTTGGTTAATTGATATTGATTCTTTGTCCTGTATAAGATTGCCTTTCGATCATATAAGTATGGACTACCTAAGACCATTCCACATTCACTTAATGACACTACATCACATGTTACCTCATCTACATACTTAGATGAAATTGAAAATTTGATTGTGCACTATTTTGTTTTATGCATTTGATGATGATTGCTTATCCATTTAAGTGTGTAAGGCTTATGATGTACTTGTGTTTTTAACCCCAATTGCTTAACCAATTCTTTTGAGATTAGATTAGCTTGAGATCTATTGTCAATTAATGTGTCTATCTTAGTGTTTCGCATGATGGTCCTTATATGAAACAAGTTAATTTTACAATCAATGCCTTCACCAATTTTACCTGTCATACCAACCAATGAGACCTTAGATTCATCACCTAAATTTGATCCCACGTCTATGGGTCTTGTTGTCACTTCCACTATTTTCCTTCCCTTCTTTTCCTTAAACCACTTTGGCCTCTTCTCAGGATGCAACTGCCAACAATGTTCCTCATCATTCCCCTCTTTCTTGCAATGCTTGCAAGAGGGCTTCCCTTCCTTCCTTGCCACTGCATTTGAATTCTTGCCATGCCATTTCCTCTTGTCCTCTTTACTTGAAGACAATTCCCCTGATACACCTGCTTTCCCTGCTTCAATATATGTCGCTTGAAAAGAAACCTCATCAAGGTTAGTGGGTCCAAACATGAATAAAATTTTTCTAATATGTGAAGGTAAACCTCCTATATACTTCATAAGGGTTTCCTGTGTATGTAAAGGGATATCTAACATCAATGCCATTTTTCGAAAACCATCTGTGTATTCTTTCACTGTTTGTCCTTTTCTTAGTTTTAAAGCTTGCCATTCAATTAATGCTTTTTCTTTATAACCCAAAGGATAGAATTGATTCCTAAGTGCATAAATGAAACTTTTCCATGATGGAAATACATTACCCACTTGTTGCGTTCTGTTTTGCAACTTGCTTTTCCACCAGATGAGAGATGTACCCGCAAGTCTCAAAGATGCCAACTTGATTTGTGTGGCCTCATCCTTGATCTATTGCACACTGCAATAAACCTCCATCTACCTGACCCAATTGTCAAGTTTCTCTGCATTTACTTCACCATCATATATGGGTAACTCAAATTTAACATCAAGTTTTAACAATGGCATTTCATTCTTATGTTTATGAACATGTTTCTTTGCATTGGATTTAGAACTTGAACTTGAAAAATAAGGAGAAGAAGGAGGTGATGATGGAGGTGAAGGAGGAATATGAGGAGGATCCTCTTCCTCTTCACTTTTTCCCTTTGAAGATTTCCAAAGAACTGGTCTCTTTTGTTCCAAGTAATCCTCATACAAAACTTTCACCATCTCCAACATAGCAAGGAAAGTTTTTTGAAACTCTTTCTCATTGAAAGAAAGTCCCTCTTTCGATGCCATCTTCTCGCTGTGAGAAGCTCTCTTTCTCAATCCAATTAATGGATTCTCTACAACAAGATCGCCTTCACCTCGCTGTATATTTTCCCTGTTTAACATGAAAAACTCAAATCCAAATGTCAACTAGCTCTGATACCACTTGATCCGAAAAGATCTTTTAATGACCGTGGTTGAGTTATTAAGCATGTGTGTATTAACCATTCAGGAAGCTAATGAAAGAGGATGAAGATAAGGGGATTATATCACAGCCATAAACTCATAAACATAACTAAACATAATCAATAAGAACAACAAACCATAACAAGAGAAGTGATAACGGAGTTCGACACAAAATTGCCTATGTCTCCGGGCCTTTGCCTCAGTGGGGGAGGCTTCTTTATTAATTATTCAATGCTTGCAAAGTACATCAAAAGTACATAAAATGGAATCCATTCTTATCTCTCTATGTTCTTCTCGACCTCATAAATCCAACACAACTGAAAACACTGAAAAAGACTGAGTGTAGCTCCCAGAAATGGCCCGCAAGCGTCTTCTCCTCAACAACTTCCCTACATAAAAATGGATTTGGCTTGGATTTGCTTCAACATAACTCTAATCTGAATGTCCTCCATGGCCTCAAACAAGCCTAGTTTTTATAGATATGAAGTTGGTTATCATTCCCCAACTTCCTCCCAAAATATGGGCTCAAAAAGAGCCCAATATCTCCCAATAATGGGCAAAATCCTCCATTAACAGGCCTAAAAATCAAATAAAAATCCCAAACCATACAATAAAACCCACTCTGTAACAAAAATTAAAAAATACACAGAGTATCCCCTTGGGCTAAGCGCGCACCCTCTTTTGTGGTCATATGCTAACCATATGGCCTAGTGCCAGCCCAAAGCGCTGGGCACTAGCCCCTTAACTTGCTAGCTCCTTGTTCTGTTGCGCTTTACATGGGGTCAGGGTCTAGAAACCACCCTTCATGCGCGCGCCCTTCTATAGAAATAGCTCCTGGTTTTGTGGGAAGTCCGAAAACCGAGGGCTAGTGCTCTATCCAACTCCAGCACACAAGTTGTGGAGCGCCTAACCCTATGGTCGTGGTCGCATAGGTGGGTAAGTCCACGGGCTGGGCTTAGCCCCAGCCCCCCTTTTACTCCATTATAATGTAACCACACTTTATATAATAATAATGTGGCTTTGTATAACAAGTAATATCATTGGCGTGTTGGTAAAGGACCTTTTTTAAAGCTTTATGTTGGTGTGGGAGGTCGCTGATTCAATTCCTGTCCACTCCAACAATAGTTTTTCAATGAACCTAATGTCCAACCAATGGGTGCCATGTGGCAACCCATGTCTAGGCCACGTGGCACCCCACCATTTGTTGTTCTCTGATGCCACGTGTCAATATGCTATTTGTCCCTATCACTGTCCAGTAATCCTATTGTCGTGCTTCCACATGTCATAATGCTTACATCAGCATGGTGATGTCATGCTGACGCCAGCATTGACTTTTTGCCAATTTGACTTTTTAGCTGTTTGTAAAAACGATTAGAGTGCGATAAATCTCGCATACAACATCCATTTGAGAAAGTAAATATATGACCAGAATCAACGCGACGATCCGGTCGCAATGGAATTGGTTTCGGATGATTCCGAGAACGTTCATTTTTGAGCTTTTTCTGGACCTGGGAAGCCTCCTGGATCCGATTCTGGATCATAGTTGCATCCTTGTTATCTGAAGAGATGAGGTAGAAAAGAATGGATGGTCATAGCACATATTCTTTATTTGTAAGAGGTCGTACCCAAGACAAGAATCCTGGTAAGTCTTTGGGGGGGGGGAGAGATCTAAATCTAGAGGTAGATCTAAGTCTCCAGGAAAATCTGAGGAAATGTCGGAAGTGTGGTAAAATAGGGCATTATAAGAAATATTGCAAGTCTAAGAAGGTTGATAAACCAAAGGGATATGATAGTACCTCTTCCATAGAGGCGAAAACATCCATTGAAGAAGGAGGTGATGTTTACTTGGCATCTTAAGGTACACATGCAGACCGTGATGTATGGTTGATCGACTCAGGTGTGTCATACCATATGACTCCTCATAGGGAGTGGTTCTGTGAATATGAAAAATACAATGGTGGTGATGTATTCCTAGGATATGAATCGACAACCAAAATCATGGGACGTGGAAGGGTTAAGTTGCTACTAAAATATGGAAGGATTAGAACTCTCCCTGGGGTTCTGCACATTCCAAAACTAGCCAGGCACCTAATATCTGCAAGCAAGTTGGATGATGCAGGAGTGGATATTGTATTGGGAAAGGGCACTTGCAAGATGGTACGAGGAGCAATGGTGTTGATGAGGGGAGTTCGGTGTGGAACTCTGTACAAGTTGTTGGGAAGAACTTATAATAATGGGTGTATCAGTTCTGTTGTCCCTGAGTAGACAAATAAAGAAGACAAGACCAATATTGTCCCTGGAAAGAAGACCATGCTGTGGTATCAAAGACTGGGGCATATTGGAGAAAAGGGCCTTCGAACACTACATGGTAAAGGTATGGTTGAAGGTATGTCTAGTTGCACTCTGGATTTTGATTTATGTGAACATTGCATGTATGGAAAATAGAATCGAGCAAGATTTCCATCTGGTGCTACAAGAGAAAAGGGGATCTTAGAGTTTATACACAGTGATGTGTTTGGACCTATGCCTGTTCCATCACTAGGTAAATCTGTGTATTATGTTTCATTCATAGATGATTTCTCAAGGAACACATGGATTTATTTTCTTAAAAATAAATCTGAGGTATTTGTTAAATTTAAAGAGTTTAAGGCTCTAGTAGAAAATCAGATAGAGAAGAAAATAAAGGTTTTGAGGACAAAAAATGGTGGAGAATTCTGCGGAAATGAATTCGAAGAATTCTATAAGACGTGTGGTATAGTAAGGCATAATACTAATCCATACACACCTCAGCATAATGGAGTTGCAAAAAGGATGAACATGACACTGATGGAAAAAGAAAGGAGCATGCTCAATGGCGCCGAGTTAGGACAAGAATTCTGGGCAGAGGCAATGGGTACATCATGTTACCTGGTCAATCGATCACCCTCATCAGTGTTGGATGATAAAACTCCACACAAGGTATGGACTGGAAAGAAACCCTCTTTTTAACATCTCAGAGTGTTTGGTTGTGATGCTTATGTACATGTTCCAAAAGAAAATAGGAGTAAGCTGGATAAAATAGATGAAAAGTGTATCTTTATTGGTTATAAATATGGTGTGAAAGGTTATAAGATTTGGAACCCAAAAACTAAGAAGATTGTTTACAGTCGAGATGTTGTTTTCAGAGAGGTAAAAGATGTTTTCAAACATAAATTCCTACCAAGGCCAGAAGAACCTGAGAAAATAGAGTTTGAGTTGGATGATGCAAAATCTGAATCATATGAAGAAGATGAAGCAGAATAAGAAGAACCTCATACCCTAGTATTGAGGAGATCAACGAGGGAAAGAAGACAACCTGAAAGGTATAGTCCACCTGATTTTCGTTCTAATTTTTCTTTATCTATTACTGATGATGATCCCATAACTGTCAGGGAAGCAATGAATTCAGAGGATAATAAACTCTGGAAGAAGGCCATGGTTAAAGAAATGGATGCCTTGGATAAGAATGAGGCATGGGATATAGTTGAGTTTCCAGCTGGAAGAAAATCTATTGGTAGAAAATGGTTGTTTAAGAATAAGTTTAATGCAAAAGGAAAAGTGGAGAAATAGAAAGCTCGGTTAGTAGCAAAAGGTTATTCCTAGGTAGAGGAAATTGACTTTGTTGAGATTTTTTCTCCTGTTGCCAAGTTAACTTCTATTAGATTTCTTTGATCTATTGCTGCTTCTTTTGATCTTGAAGTGGACCAGATGGATGTGAAGACAACATTCCTACATGGGGATCTAGAAGAGGAAATATACATGAAGAAGCCAAAAGTATTTGTAGTGAAGGGAAATAAAGAGTTGGTCTGTAATCTAAAGAAGTCACTATATGGTCTGAAGCAATCACCTAGGATGTGGTACCAAAAGTTTGACACATACATCCTTAGATTGGGATTTGTGAGAAGCAGGGTAGATCACTGTGTATATTCCAAGCAGGTTGGTAATCACTTCATTTATGTAGTGTTGTATGTTGATGACATGTTGTTGGTAGGAAATAACATGGATTTTATCAAGGAGGTGAAATCACAACTATCCTCCAAATTTGACATGAAGAATCTTGTGCTGCTAACTTCATTATGGGAATGGATATTGAAAGAGATCGTGCAAACATGAAACTATGGTTGAATCAGAGAAAATATGTTGAGACGATATTGCAGAGGTTTAATATGCATGGAAGTAAACCGATAAAGGTTCCTATTCCTATAGGTGTAAAGTTATCTGTAGGTCAGTGTCCCAAGACACAGGAAGAACAAGAGGACATGTCACATGTTCCGTATGCTAGTGTAGTTGGCAGTTTGATGTATGCAATGGTCTATACTAGACCAAACATTGCACATGCAGTGAGATTTTTGAGCAGGTATATGTCAAAACCAGGGAAGGAACATTGGACAACAATAAAGAGGGTCTTCAGGTATTTGCGTGGCACTACCAATTATGGATTGTGCTACCAAGGAAGACCAATATTGGACATAGTGGTGGACATACATGGCTTTGTTGATGCATACTGGGCTGGAGATCTGGATCATAGAATATCTACAAGTGGGTATGTGTTTAACCTATTTGGAGGAGCAATCAATTGGATGAGCAAAAGAAAGGCTGTAGTGGCAATCTCAACTACAAAAGATGAATACATGAAAACCACTCATGCAAGCAAGGATGCAATATGGTTACAAAGATTGTGTTCAGGTATTGGGTTGGTACAACAAGCAGTGATATTAGATTATGACAGTCAGAGTGCAATCTTCCTGGAAAATAACCTAGCTTATCATTCGAAGACAAAGCATATTGGTGTTCATTATCACTTTATGAGAGACATGGTTGAAGAAAATAAGGTGTTGCAGGAAAAGGTTGACACTTTGAAGAATGTTGCAGATTCATTGACAAAGTCTGTGAGCACATAAAAGTTCTCCTGGTGTAGAGTAACAATGGGCATTGCTGCCCTGGATTGTTGACTATATAAGCCCATGGACCCCTGGATGCAAAGAAAACAACAAGTGGGAGAATGTTGGGTATGTTTTATATTCTTTGCAGGTGTGTGTGTGGGCATGTCAGATTCGACAATTGCGTCTGACGATCTCAATTTTTTCTGTTTTTAGCGGTTTTCTAAATTAATCCCGGATTAAGATTAGGGTTTTGGTAGCTATAGAATACCTAAAACATTGTATATATATTGTATGGTGAATGGTGAAATTAATACAATGAAGAGTTGAAAGGTGCGACACCAAGGGAGGCTGGTTTTATCTCGGTTAAGGATTTCCATTGTAAATCTCTATGTACTATGTGTATGAGCCATTGATTAATTTCTGTTTTGCTTAAGAATCTGTATGAATTGCTTTACTTCACAAGTTTAAAACTTACAGGGTCATATTGTCTAAGCTATGGGTGCCTTTGTAACCATCACTAGTGGTGAAGAGAAATAACTTTGGATAGGTTGAATGAAGTCAACCTATAACATTTCTTGGATCATATGCTCAATATCACTCTTCTGTGCATACTGATACCTTTAAGGCCTAATGTTAGGTGGTATGCTTCCAGGTTGCAAATGAATATCATGATCATGATCTTGACCCGATGGAAGACCCTTTGGAATCTCTCCAAATATCTTGGAATGGTTGTTGAAAACCATTTGGAGATCCATTGGAGAATAGGATATAGATGCTTGAACATCTAGTGAGCACAATTGTGAAATTACACCACACTGTCCCTTTTTGAGTAATTTTGTCATACTATTAGAGATTATCACTTTAGAATGTTTCCCTTGGATACCTCTAAGCTATATTTCCTTTCCTTCTGAGGAAAATCTCATGAAAAGATATTGAAAATTAAGGGTTATTGTTCTCGATGATTATAGCTAGTGGACCCATATTACAACATAAACACCACCCAGTTGTATGGAAATCATGGGATTGTCCAAAAAATAGTTCCCTATATTGAGTTCAATACTATGGCACTTCCTAGAACAATTTATGGTACCTCCATCTGCAATCATCACTTGAAACTCTGGAGCTAGATATAAAAAGCAATTGAGATCTTTTGCTAATTTGTAATTGACGAAGTCATGGGTACTACCATAATCAATCAACATTGTT
>ML825211.1:0-19667 GCA_009831015.1 Picea engelmannii | reverse complement strand
ATAAACAAAATAAAAATAAATTAAAAAACAACAAAAATTAAAACATATAAAACACAAACAAATTAAAACGAAAATAAAAAACACGTAAAAACAAAACATTAAAAACAAAAAACAATAATAAATAAAACAAAAAAAAATAAAATTTAAACTTACCTCCCCTACCTAGTACCTCATACATACGTCCTATTCCACTCACATTATCCCATCCCAATGCAAATTAAATCAATGGTCATAACATTATTCCATCCGAACTTTAACGAGAGGAGGGGTTCGAAAAGTGGTTTTACTCCCATCACATGTCACTCTTCTATGATTTCGGACCCCCTTCCTAAACCACTTACCACTCTACCCCCCTCTGAAATACCACTTTTCCCCCTCCGAAAACGACTTTCCCCAATTAAAAAACCGTTTTTGTCCATTTCGACCACCTGTCTTCCGAGGTAGATTCCAGGTAAACCAGGATGAAATTTGAGAAACCGAAAGAGGTTTTTACTCATAATGGGACAAATAACAATAACCTCTCCCATATTTCTCATAGATATTATATATTGGGATAATAGAGAGCATCTTTGAGCCTTATATTTCGGGATTCAGGATTTTCTTGTTGGAGACATATTTTTCAAACCCATATCCTGGACAGCTGGAGATGAATTTAAAAATACCGAGAGAGGTTATTTCTCAGGACAAGCCTATATACAAAAACCTCTTCCATATTTTACACAACTATCTTAGAGTGGGAGAATCAAAGACTTGGACCCTATTTTTCAGAATTTCGAGAGGCAAATAAATCAAAAGAGACAGATGGAGGAGGGATTAAATTGTCCGAGCAAAGAACAATCAGTGGCATGAAGACACTTAGAAGCTAAATACTAGCAGTCAATCATCAACAACCTCCATCAAATAGAAAATTCCAGATTTTGTGGCATAAATTATTTTGGTTTTCTATTTTTGTAATAATTAGTTTTAGATCTTCCAAAAATAAATCTTGATCAGTTATATCAAGATCATTTGTAATAAGTATATATATACTTCAGTATTCGAAGTATTAGGGTGGGGACTTTCTTCCAGATATGGCTATTTGGACTGTATCATTTTCCTGAACATTTTTACGAATTAATACAGAACCCAATACTCTCATCAAGCAAAGATTCATCACAATGATGTTCTAAGCATGTATTTCTATGTAATTCACATTTCCATTAGTGCTTATTTCTTCCAGTATTTGACTGAGAGTATATGTTTGGAATTCATCTTTGATTCTCCATTCATGCAGTAAATACTTTTTTATTTTTAAAGTATTGTTGGTTCAGAATTCATCTGTATTCAGTGCTCTGTCTAGAGTAATCTACATCTTCTCCATTTTCCTTCTAAAGTTACATTGAGAATTCTTAATTTCTCTCACTGTGATGGACTGTCTTGTTCTCTTTTCTGCTGTCATCTAAACATTATTTGCTGAAAAAAAATGCCTACTTTGCCTTTATTTTTAGAGAGTACCCATCTTTTATTGATTCACTATCATTAATCTTCAGAATTTGATTCCATTTCCCAATGGTATTTTATCTCATGCTTGTCCTACCAACATTTTTTAAATACCATACAAAACCCATCTTATACCAGAATCTGACCTCTGTGAGCTAATTGTCAAATCTTTGAGTATTTTTCAGTTGTGAGAGAGCCCTCTTGGGTTTTATAGGTCATAATACAATCCAAAGCTAGTTGAAATAGTTACCTCTGTCCATTTCCTTCTTAGCCTTGGAAATTACAGAGTGATAACAAAAACCTTTTCCATGTGAGAAAAAAAAAATAATGCTCTTTTATTTTCTCGATATCACAGATTTTGAATCACCAAAAATAGTTCTTCCAATCAAAACTTATGCCAATTGCAAGTTACACACCTTTCAAACCCTAATTTTGAGTATGTTTGTATCGTTGATATTTGTCTTAATATATCTCTGAACTTTGAACTCTTATGAGTCTTAAATTTCAGCCTATAATCCTCTGATATAGATTCTTAAACTTCTAAAAATTTCACAATATGCTCCTTGATTGATGAAACGTTAGAGAAAAAATATCAAAATGTCTTGTTTAAGACTAATTTCATTATTAGTAAACAACCCCAACTTCCATAAGATATATCTTACAAATTATAATTTTTCAAAATATAAAACTTTTGTCACATGTAATTTTCTATATCTCCTCAGGATTATGAAAATTTCAAAGTCATAAACTTCATAGAAAACAAGTTACAACAAAAATGTCAAGCTAACTGTTTTAAAACTGATTTTAGGATTAGTCACAATCCTTGTGTAACACAGAATATATATTTGAAAGTATAGCAAAACATAATCTAAAATTTTGACCACCTGTACTAGGAGATGAATCCTCAGTCTCCACAAAATTTCATTGCCTGAAACCTCCCAGAAAAAAAATATATAAAAAATCCCAAGATGACTTGTTTAAAAATGAATTTAGGATGAGTCAAACACCCTATCTTCCAGAGGCTATATCTCCAAAATTACCTTGATATGTCTTTGGAGTAACCTCAAAATTTCATTTTTTGAATCATTCCCAAAAAAGTTATAGCGAAAATTCTAGTATGACTCGCTTGGAGAAGCAAAAACCTAGGATTGATGCTTTGATAGCAAATGTTATGATCCAATGCCTTAAAAATTATAAAAGTCAATGAATACAGTCCAATTCGAGCGAAAAATATCCTTTTACAATATGAGATGAGATAAGAGGATCCTAAGACTAGATAAGAGGATCCTAAGACTAGGTCTCGTTGGTGTGTGTGTGTGTGTGTCTATATATATAACAAGGGGTACAATTATAATGAGACTAGGTCTCGTTGGTCTCTCTCTCTCTCTCTCTCTCTCTCTCTCTCTCTCTCTCTATATATATATATATATATATATAACAAGGGGTACAATTATAATGAAGGGCTACAATTAAGGGTTCTAGATGACCTACCGATATAACACTAGAAATGTAATAATTCACTAACTTGATCTGAAAATGAAAAAGGTTTGTGTATACAAATTTGCAAGTGGAAAATGTATGTGTCTTAGGCTGGATCAAGTTGCAAGCACACAAACTTAATGATTTTTTCCTTAAAATGAAAACATAAACAGTCATAAACAACCATCAAAAGTAAGCACATAACACAACAAAATGATAAAGGAGTTCACCCCTCTCTTGGGCTACATCTCATGGTTTAGCTTCCAATGGATCCTTTTCATTATATGCTCAAAGTGTTAAAATCAGTGCTTTACAATGCTCAGAAACACCAAAGCTAGTTTTATTCTTGCATGTGCACTCATTATAGCCGCATGTGTGCTCCATGAGATATAGTTTATAAACTAGTCATTTTTTAGAAGATTTGTGCTCGATTGCACCATCCATGATGAAAAGTAATTAAGGCCCCCATTTCTAATGACTAGCATACTTCTCCCCATGGTCATTGATGTCACACTTCCTAACCTGGACCAATGGATAACAACTCCAACCATGTCTACTTTTGTCCATTTAACCCCCTAACTCATACTCCTTCACTATAGCGCCACATATGAAGAATCACATTGCTAGGCAGTGGAAATCTGCACAATTGCATATGGAACTTTTCATTTTCCTTGCACTCCTAATATTCTTAGGTTTCCCAACAATGTTGCAGAGGTGTTGAGGGATCATGTTGAATGGATATTACTTGAAGACTATTGTATTGTGAAGGCTAATGCAAAATATATGGCTCCAATGGCTCCAAAATGTCCAAAAACCCCTATCCGGGTTCTTCTTGCACCTGGTTTGGCAAAAAATTGAAGAAAATACACTTCCTGGAAGTTTTCCCCAATAAATTGCTGTCTCTGCTCACCAAAATGCACCCACTGTGTGACTAACACGACCTCTGTGTGTTGTTTTTGCAAAAAATCAGCACTATGCACCCTTTCAGAAAAAGGGTGAAAATGTCGCACCGTTAGGGGCTAGCACCTTTCCCGACGAAGTTTATGGTCACATGGAGGGGTACGTGTCCAAGGGATAGGAAAAATACCCGCGCCTGTTGGCTAGGACCATTGGTTCCTTGTGATTATGGTCATATGGTAAGCAACATGGGTTTCGTGACCAGGGTTGGAGCTAAGCCCCAACCCTTTTTCGCCCGAACTAAACCACTGTTTAACTTTAAATAGAAATTACAATGTTATAGGTTAAGAAACATCTGTAGGTGGGTTGGTGGCCCGACCTACGTGAAGACTCTTTCCAATTTCCATAGGTCCCGTGTTCAAACCCCGTGGACTCCAAACAAATTTTTAAACTACAACAAGGGGGTGCCATGTGGCGGGCTCTAGCTGGGCCACATGACACCCTTTCATTCATCCATGAAACATGTCATGTGTCGAAAGTGGATTGGTCCACATAACACCTGCCAAATCACCTTCCATGTCAACACACTCTACCACGTGTCCATTCCACGTCAATTGTATGATCGTAGGTCAACTGCCACATGGACTGTACAATCAACATTTTTCCTGTTTGGAAAAATATATAGAACACGATATCTCCCTCATACAAACTTCGTTTGAGACATTTCAAGTTGCGTTGGGATCGTTAGAATGAGATCTACACAATGAATCTGTTTTCGAGCAATTTTGAGCACTTTGATTTTTGAGCATTTTTTGATCCCCTGGATTACTCCTCCCAATTGGGAAGATTTTGGACCTCCAAAAGACTACTTTTAGCCAATCTGAAGATGAGGGTACAATTCCCTCACCTTTCCAATCTCAATCCATTTATCTTTTCTTGGATTTGTGCCTTTGAGACCAACACAAAGGTATTTCACATTCCCTCGTTTTGAAGTTCTTATCTTCCTATCAAGGATTGTATCCTCATGCAATTCTGAAAGATATTCTGGCGATAAGTAATCTATTGAAGGAATTTGAACATGCTCTCCTTGATCATCAATCAAAGGAGGCTCATACAATCTCAAATTCTCAACATTAACAACTGCATACATTTGCATATAATGAGGGAAATTCAAATGGAAAGCATTGTTACCAATCTTTTCAAGAATCTTAAAGGGTCCATATCTATTTGGTTTCAGATTTTTACCTTCTCCTTTAAGTCTCTCTTTGCTAATGTAAAATGAAACTTCATCTCCAACTTGGAAACTATGATCAACACAATGCTTGTCATGTCTTGTCTTATACATGGCTTGACTCTTTTCCATCTATTCTTGTACCATTTGATGCACCAACTAAATTTGTTCAATGAACTTATTTGCTCTATCAATGTCATAATGAACATCAATAGAAACATCCTTCTCAAAGATAAAATATGAAGGAGATTTTGGAAAATAACCAAAACGTGCCTCAAATGGAGATGCTTAAGTCGATGAATTCTTAGCCCAGTTATAAGCATGTTGAATGTAGTGTAGGTGCTCATTCCAAATCTTGGGATGTTTTCTTAAATAACCATAGAGAAGATGTACTAATTATCTATTCAACACTTCTGTTTGACCATCAATTTGTGGATGAAATGCTGTGCTCTTTTTCAGCTTGGTGTCCATGAGTGCCCATAAGCTTGACCAAAAGTTCCCAATAAATCGAGAATCTCGATCAGAAATAATGGATTTGGGTAGCCCAAAATGTACCCATACATGTTGAAAGAACATTTGTGCCATTTGTTCAGTTGTAGCCTGCTTCTTATAAGGCATCAAAATACACATTTTGCTGAAATAGTCAACCACAACATAAAGATAATTATGATTATTTTTAGACATAGGTAATCCTCCTACAAAGTCCATGGAAATTCTTTCCCAAGGACGAGAAGGAACCAGAAGTGGAGTATACAATCCTAACTTTCTGTTTCTAGGCTTACTTGCAACACATAAATAACATCCTCTTACATATCATGAAACACTTTCATTCATTTTAGGCCAATAGCAATACCTTTGCAAATTATCCATCGTCTTGCCTACACCAAAGTGGCCAACAATAAGAGAAGAATGTGCTTCCCTTATAATGTTGACTCTTTCACCCTGTGGAATACATAGCTTGCCAATATGATACAAAAGATTATAATGCACATGGTAATCCAATTCCTCAACTTGGTTAGAATGACACAAAGTTACATAAACCTCTTTAAAATCAACATAGCTCTCATGCATGATAGAATTATTCTTAAGAATAACTGAAGCACTAACAATAGGCCTAGAAAGAATATCATCAACTTTGTTATAAATGCCTTTCTTATACCTGATAACCAAGTGGAATTGTTGGAGGAAACCTATTCATCTGAAGTGCCTTGTTGTAGCTTTGTTTGTGTTTGCAAGTATTGCAATGGTTGATGATCTGTGTGAATAATAGTTTCTTTTCCCAACAAATAATGTTTCCATTTTTTCACACTTTGCACCAATGCATACAACTCCTTGTCATATGTAGGATAATTAATCACAACACCATTAAAAGTTTCAAAATGAAAACAAATGGGCTTACCATGTTGCAACAAGACTGATCCCATGGCATAGTTACTTACATATGTTTGTATTTCAAATGGTTGTCTCAAATTAGGAAGTGCAAGAACTGGAGCTGAACTAATTTTCTCCTTCAATGCATCCAAATATTTTTGTTGCTTGCCTCCCCATTGGAAAACTTGCTTGATGCTTGTCCTGCATGTAATGGATTTGCAATTGAAGAGAATTTAGCAATAAACTTTCTCCAATATTTGGATGCTCCCAAAAATATTCTTACCTATGTTACATTGTTGGGCTTGGGCCAATCCAAAATGACTTTGACCTTGGAAGGATCTATTTTGAATTCTTCTCCTCCAATAATATGTCCCAAGTGAACAAGTGAGGTCTTTCCAAACTCACATTTAGACATCTTTAAAAACAAATTTCTTTCTTCAAGACATCTAAAACTTGCTTTACATGCCTAACATGATCTTCACGATATTTTCTAAATATCAATATGTCATCCAAGTAGACAATTACACAATCATCAAGAAAAGGCCTTAAAACATCATTCATAGCTCTCATGAATGTTGCAGGAGAATTAAAAATCCCAAATGGCATAACCATCCATTCAAACAAACCTTGCTTTGTTTTGAAAGCTTTCTTCCGTGTGTCTCCTTCAACAATCATAATATAATGATATCCACTTCTCAAGTCCAACTTAGTAAAATACTTAGCATCTTTCAATTGATCAAGCAAACAATCAATTCTAGGAAGAGGATAATGATTCTTTACCATAATCTTGTTCAAGGTTATGAAATCTAAACACATTCACCATGTACCATATTTCTTTGGCACTAAAACAATTGGTGACCTGCATGCTGATGTGCTTGGCATGATAACCCCTTTTTAAAGAAACTCTTGTATTTGTTTTTTAATTTCAACATTCTCCATGATTGACATCCTGTACATACCAATGTTTGGAAGAGGACAATCTTAATGCAATTGAATCTCATGTTGGATACCTCTTTTAGGAGGCAATCCTTTGGG
Organism: Picea engelmannii; assembly: GCA_009831015.1. NCBI lineage: Eukaryota > Viridiplantae > Streptophyta > Pinopsida > Pinales > Pinaceae > Picea > Picea engelmannii. Next base: position 12,175 of record ML825211.1, on the reverse strand, counting down.
TTCCTAAAAAATCTCATCATATTCATTAACAACCTCATATAAATCGGATTTTAACTTTGCATCACAACCTTGGAAAGCTTCTTTTTCAACATTGTCTTTGGGTTTGATCATCAAGAGTACAAAGTTCTTACTAGCATTGACTAATCTCTTCATTTGTCCAACATTTACAAGTGACAAATCAAAATTCTTTGTATGTTATCTAACAATGTACTCAACTCCATTTTTAAACAAATGATATTTGTTCTTAGGACGATGAAAGATGGCTCTTCTATCATATAGATATGGGCTTCCCAACACAATACCACAAATATCCAATGGAATAACATCAAGATCTACCTCATCTATAAAGTTTGCAGTGATGGAAAATCTAAGTTTACATCTTCTTGTCACATGCAATTTGGCATTTTCACATATCCAACCTAGAGGATATGGTGTAGGATGAGGAGTAGTTTCCAAATGAAATTTCTTGACAGTGTCTTCAGAAATGAGGTTTGCTTGAGAACCAATATCAAATAGAGTATCTATCTTGGTATGTTTTGAAATTACCCTTATGTGTAAAAGCTCTATTCTTTCTTTTTCATGTTGAGTTTCATTGAGGCTACTACTTGAAGAACTAGTATTGGCAATAGAGTCCTTACCTTGAAAACCCATGGCTGTGATTTTTGTTTCATCTCCCAAATTGGATCCTAAATCATGTTGTGTAGTTGCAACAGTCTTTGGTTTAGTTTTGTTGTCGAACTTTTTGGGTCTCATTTCAGGATGAAGTTTCCAACAATGGTCTTCATCATGGCCATGTTTTTAACAATGTTTACATGAGAGTTTTTATCCCTCTTTCTTGATTGAAGCATTCTTCTTTCCATTCCTTTTTTCCTTTGTCTCCATTAAAAAATGGATTCTTGCTGCCCTCTTTAGGAGCATTCTTCCCTCTTTCTTCCAAATGAGTTTCATGTACACAAACTTCATCTAGACTTGCAGGGTTAACCATGAGAATTGTTTGTCTCAAATAGCTATGCAGTCCTCCAATGCATTTGAGTAAAGTTTCTTGAGAAGATAAATCTATACCCAAAATCAAAGCTCTTCTTCTAAATTCTTGAGTGTATCTTTGCACACTTTTCCCTTTAGATTGTCTAAAATTTTGCCAATCCATGATAGCTTTCTACATGTATGCTAATGGATAAAATTGCCTTTTAATTGCAACAACAAAATCATTCCAAGAGGATAAAACTTTACCATGCTTCTTCATGTCCTCTTGAGTGTTGGCTTCCCACCAAATGATTGGTGTACTTTCCAATCTAAGAGAAGAAATCCGAATCTTAGTTTCATCATCTTGGATTCTTTGTATCCTACAATAAACTTCAATCTGACAAATCCAATTATCCAATTTCTGAGCATTTACCTCTCCATTGTACATAGGCAATTCAAACTTAAAATCAAGCTTAAGGAAAGAAGTTTGTGGAGGAATTTTACCATGTTCTTTTGGAGAATTTGGAGGTGGTTGTGAAATGGTAGAAGAAGTGGAAGATGGAGGTGAAGGAGGTGGAGTATCACCATTTCCTCTATTCCCTTTTAGAGTCTTATCACCACTATGTTCATTACCTCTTGGAGGATTTGAGATTTCACCTTGCAACCTTGCATTCCTCTCCTCATATAAAACTTTCACCATTTTTTTCATATCATAAAAGGATTTTCTGAAAGTTTCATCTTGTGAAGTAGGAATTTCATGACTCTCCTCATGAGCCATACTTGGTGAATGCCGCCTTGAAGCTTGAGGTGAATGTATGGTTCTCCTTCTTGAAAGTTGAGAACTTGGCTCTAGAAGTTTCCCTTCTCCTCTTGTGAGCTTCAACCTTGTAAGCATCAGAAAACAAAACACTTTCAAACAATCAAACCTTCAAAAACCTTTTCCCTGATACCAACTTGATCTAAAAATGAAAAAGGTTTGTGTATACAGATTTGCAAGTGGAAAATGTATGTGTCTTAGGCAATTGGATCAAGTTGCAAGAACATAAACTTAATGAGTTTTTACTTAAAATGAATAGCATAAACAATCATAAACAACCATCAAAAGTAAGCACACAACACAACAAAATGATAAAGGAGTTCAAGCCTCTCTTGGGTTACATCTCCTGGTCCAGCTTCCAATGGATCATTTTCCTTATATGCTTAAAGTGTTAAAATCAATGCTTAACATTGCTCAGAATGAAAAATATATGGCTCTAATGGCTCTAGAATGTCCAATAACCCCTAGCTGGGCTCTTCCTGCACCTGGTTTGGCCAAAAATTGAAGAAAATACACTTCCTGGAAGTTTTCCCCAATAACTTGTTGTCTCTGCTCGCCAAAACACACCCATTGTGTGACTAACTCAGCCTTTATGTGTTTTTCGTGCCAAAACTCAACACTACGCGTCGTTCCAGAAAAAGGGTGAAAATGCCACATCGTTAGGGGCTAGCACCTTTCCTAGTGGAGGTTATGGTCGCGTGGAGGGGTACGTGTCCAAGGGCTAGGTCAAATTCCCATGCCCCTTGGCTAGGACCATTAGTTCCCTGTGCTTATGGTCATATGGTAAGTATCACGGGTTTCACGAACAGGGATGGGGCTAAGCCCCGACCCTTTTCTACTCGAACTAAACCACCGTTTAACTTTAAATATAAGTTACAATGTTATAGGTCAAGAAACACGTGTAGGCGGGATGGTGGCCCGGCCTATGCAAAGACTCTGCCCACTTTCTAGAGGTCCCAGGTTTGACCCCCGTGGACCCCAAACAAATTTTTAAACCACAACAAGGAGGTGCCACGTGGTGGGCTTTGGCTGGGCCATGTGGCACCCTTTCATTTGCCCACGAAACATGCCACGTGTCGACAGTGGATTGGTCCATGTAACACCTGCCAACTCACCTTGCCATGTTAGCACACTCTACCATGTGTCTAGTATATGTCAGCAATACGTTCGTACGATCAATTTCCACGTGGCATGTACGACCTGTACGGACTATACAATCAACATTTTGCGTGTTTGGAAAAACAAACATAATGCACTATCTCCCTCATACGAACTCTGTTTGAGCCCGTTCAAGTTGAGTTGGGATTGTGAGGATGAGATCTACGGAATGAATCCATTTTCAAGCAATTTCAAGAACTTTTATTTTTGAGAATTTTTTGATCCCCTGGATCAATCTAGGGGCTTAATAAGGGGTGTTATACATAACATGGGGCTTTTTATATGGATTAGTAGAAGAAGGGTCAAGTAATTCTTCCAATGGATACCATGTGACATGAATACCATAATCAAGGAAGCATCAACCAACCCTTCTCTGTGCTCCCAACCTCCATGAGAATACTATGACAACAAAAGATTCAAATGACCCTTCCCCTAGATCCCCATTATTCAAATTTTTTTCTTGAGGAAGGGTTGGTCAAACTATTTCCATCCAACCATTCTTCATGCTCCCCCTCCATGAGAATACCATGCTTGAAGAAAGGTTTTCTAACCCTTCCAATGGGTACCCACAATGATAATATAATCATTAAGGAAGGGTCGATCGACCCTTCTCTGTGCTCCCCCTCCATTAGAATAACATTTTAGAGGAGTGGTCGATCTGACCTTCCCTGGAATGATCCTCATGCAAAACATTTTCTTGAGGAAATTTTGATTGATACTTCCACTACATACCTTGTGGCATGAATACCATCCCTTAAGAAGGGTTGGTCGACCCTTCTCCATGCTCCCCCTCCATGAGAATATTATTCTTGAAAATGGTCAACCAACCCTTCCACTAGATAACACATGACAAGAATACCATCATTGATGAAAGGTTGGTTGACCCTTATCCATTCCTTCACTATCTGATTTATTAGTGACATGGGGGATTGAATAAAATTGTGGAGGAAAACCTGCAGAACTTCTTGGGTTGGGTTGTACAATGTTGTTGGGGGTAATTACGAGCATGAGGCTATTTTTCCTTAGTTACTTTATATTGCTGTAATTGGGCCACAGGAAGACGCTACACCCTCACCATTATTTTTTTATTATCATATGTAACCTTCTTCTATATGAAATAAAAGGGTTTTAGGCACTAGCATGGTGCCTCCCAACCTCATATGTTGTGTACTTGTGCAGATGTTACATAAATTTCTATTACTATTGTTTTTTTCCTAAACAATTCCATCTTGGATATACATTCTCATACATGGATTTTGAAGGTGATTGTAGTTTTCATGATAGTATTGAATCAACATAAGAAATTAGTGACATGAATGATTATTATGGGAAATTACTCAATTTTTTTATTGAAATTTTATGTCACCTTGGGTTAACTAGGTGAGAACAATAAAGGTAGGTCAATAGTGAGAGGCTTATGTAGCTTTGATTTTCATGAAAATTTTCAGATGCTCTTTCCTTGAATTAGGAAATAATACAAATCATTGTTGAAAAAATCAACATTTGAAAAAAAATATGGTGAGGCTCTAGAATACAACTTTTCAGCAACATCGACAACTTTACTTTCTCTTGTTGAGAAAATTAAGAAGAACACAAGCTATTTTCATTTGATATAGTTTACTCCCATATATAGGGAACTAAATATTGTAGTTGAATCCTTGTCTAACGTAGGTCTACATTTTCTTGTATGTCAATTACTTTTGGGGAAAGTTTTAGTGATACAGGTGGATATTGGTGGCCACCCACCTATTCCAACTGGCTCCTCTTGTCCGTTTTTAGTTCAACACGTTCTTCTATACTTCTTTGTAAATGCGGGTTCTACACTTTTGGGGCTGTCTGAAGCCCTACACATATTCCAGGTGGATATTGGTGGCCTCTGATCTAATCCAACTGGCTTATTTTGTATTTTTTCATGTCAACACATCTTGCTGTACTTCCAGGGCCGTTTTGGAGCCCTAAACAATGTTTTTTTGGCTCGCCACAGTCAAACTATAGATGGATTTAGAGTTGATGACATAGTGTGTATTTCTCTGAAAGACCTTCCCAACAGTCTATCACGCGCCTAAATCAAAGGTCATATGCAAAACTTACGACCCCAGGAAGTTGAGGTACCAACTTACCCATAGGGGCCCACATGAATTTTGGCGTTTCACCTCATAAGGTTAGGTTTTTGGAATTCATGAGTAATATCAAAAAGGCCTCTAGAGCCTCATTGTAATCATTTTTCTCAGACGAATGTGCATAGCATCCACATCTCTTCTTAGAGATAGCTACCACCATTTAAGCAAGTGTTTCAGTTCCACAATTTTACAGATTAAGCCTATTTCATTTATTCAATAGAAGATATTGTTCACTGGATATCTGTGTTATTCTTCATATCTCTGTGTTTATTGCAATCAGTCTATTAATCAGTTTGTTCCTCTCCTAAATCTTGATCAGTGGTATTAGAGTGGTATGCTCTTCATTTATTTTTCTTCATGCATGTCCTCGACAAGATATGGATACAAGAAGTTGGGAATCGAACCAATTGAGCTGTTACAATATTGGCCGCACCGATCACGACAAAAACCCATGGGGAATAAAAGAAAGATGATGGAGCAGGAGATCCTATTAAAATTTTTCTCAAGGAATCCCTCGCGTGACAAAGGAACGAAATTATGGACAAGTTTGCGTAGATCCTTCGACGACTTCCCACAGGAGAAGCATCTTCATAAAGAAACCATGCAACCCCCTTCAAGGTATAGGTAAATTTTTATATTCCATTATTTGAAGGATTGATAGACACAGATGTTGTCGATAAATGGTTGAATATGCTCGAAGGGTATTTTTCGGTCCACAATTTTTTTCGATAGGGAAAATATTACTTTTTCACTCCTCAAGGCCGTCCCCCATGTTAAGGACTGATGGGATACTTACTCTGAGCAAAGGGATGTAGAGGAATCTGCAATATTAGTGGTTTCCCCCACACGAGATTCCTTCCGGGACGCCATTAAAGAATAATACTACCCTATTGGAAGCTACGAGGACTAGTACACCAAATGGACCACCCTGCGTCACGAAAGGGACTAGATAGTACCATATTTCACCAATATTTTCTGTACCTTGCGCACCAAATTGGGTATCAAATACTCTAAATGTCATTTGGTGATCAAATACCATAGGTGTTTGCATATATACATTAAAAAAAAAATGGAGTTTCTAGACATCACCTCATTGGGCATGGCTTATAGATACGTTGTCAAGATCGAGCATAAATTTAAGCAGAAGAGGCGAGAGTCTGTATCTACAAAATCCTCATAGCCGAAGAAGGGAAAAGATGACCCAAACCCACACAACAAGGGACCGAGCCGAGATGGATGATCTGAGGACAACCAGTCCAAGCCACAAAACAAGAAGGGCAATGCGAAGATGAAGAAGGACACGGGAAAATAATGTGAGTACCATAAAATCCCTTGGCACAACACTGAAGAATGCCGCTCCAAGCAGTCACTCATGGCTGAGATGAAGGCTTCCGAGTTAGAGGAAAATTCTAATTTCGAATCAAATCTCAAAGGAGGGAAGCAGATTATCAATGCTGAACCTAGTACCACTGCCGCTACCACCAAATTTTGGCCAAGTGAAACAGAAGAACCAAAGGAAGGGGAACACTTCTTTCACTCAAAAATGTGGGTAAAGGGGGTTCTACTTCATTTCATTTTCGATAGAGGCAGTCAAAAGAACCTGATTTCAATAGAGATAATCAAGCGGCTGGACCTACCAATGATACCACACCCGCAACCCTACACCATCGGTTGACTTTTCCAAGGAAGAGATCTCCGTGTCAGCCAATAGTGCCGTCTTCCCTATGAAATCAAGCCTTTCAAAGATGAAGTATTATGTGATATTTATCCCCTTGAAGTTTGTGATGTTCTTTTAGGACAACCATATTTGTGGAAGCATCATGTTGTGTATGAGTCTAGAGCTCGTAGTGTTATTATTACTTTGGGTAGACAATTGTACACAATACCAGAGGTAGCACCGCCTACCACTATTTCTTTAATCTCTGCTAAGAAATAGAGTAAGGTCATTTCATAGACCAGAAAGTTTGTCTTCTTTGTGATCTGTGCTCATAGTAAGCAGAAGGTCACTACCACATCCATGGCCTCTACACAGAGCATCTCTTTGCAATAGAAGTAAGTGGAAGTGATCACGATAAAATACATATACATCTTCTCCTCACCCACCAGGGTACTGACGCACTGCTAAGTCAAGCATCCAATTGACCTGACCCCCGATGCACCTCTACCTAATGGACCAATCTATCATCACTCACTGATGGAAAATGACGAAATCAGGTGTCAAATCCAAGAGCTTCTTCAAAAGGGAAACATTAGACCCAACTCCTCCCCTTACGGAAACCCGATTGTATTGGTGTAGAAAAAGGATGAGACTTGGCGACTCTAAATTGATTACAGATCCTTAAACAAAATCACAGTAAGGAACTGGTACCCCATTCCCAAGATTGATGACCTTCTTTACCAACTCAAGGGGGGGAAATTTCTTTAGCAATATTGACCTAAATTTTGGCTACCACTAGGTTCCCATCAAACCAACTTATGTATGGAAGGCAACCTTCAAATCTAAAGAAGGTCTCTTCGAATGGTTGTTCATGCCCTTTGGCTTAACAAATGCACCAACCACTTTCATGAGGTTGATGGATGATGTATTGAGACCCTTCACCAACTCCTTTGTGGTGGTATATTTGGATGACATCCTTATCTTCAACAAAAATTGGGAGGAGAACATGTGGCATATTCAACAGGTTTTGAGCACTCTGCGACAACACAAGCTATATGCCAACTTGGAAAAATGGTCTTTTGGCATGAACAAGGTCCAATAATTGGGCTACATTGTTGATGAGCATGGGGTACATGTTGATCCAGTTAATATCTAAGTCGTTCGTGATTGGCCAAACCCAACCACACTAACTTAACTTCATAGCTTCTTGGGACTGGCTAACTTCTACAGATGGTTTGTGTTGGGATTCTCCCATATTGCATGGGCCCTCAACCAGGTGACTAAGGATAATGGTAGGGTAAAGTTCGTGTGGGGGAAGGAACAACAATGAGAATTCAATGATATAAAGCATCACTTGTGCTCAACTCTAGTACTCTCCTTGCCCTATCTGCAAAAACCATTCGAGATTGAGACTGATGGATCTGACTATGCTGTAGGTGCACTTCTCGCTCAACATGGTCATCCGATGGCCTACCATCGCGAGACACTCTCATATGCTGTCCTAAAATAACCCACATATGACAAGGAAATATATTCCATTGTACAAGCCTATTGTCAATGGAAACATTACATTCTGGGAAAGGAGACGATCATCCACACTGATCACAAGCCTCTACATTTCATACAAACACACGGGAAACTACATAACGACTTCCATCAGAAGTGGTCCACCTACATGCAGAAGTTCCATATCAACATCAAGTATAAGACATGGATCTCAAATTGTGTCGTCAACTGCCTCAGTCGACCTCCTGTGGATGCACTCACCACTGTGCTCCATTCCTATGGACATGAGGCATCTGAGTGGCCCCAACTTTATCAACAAGATCTAGACTTCACCACCACCTATCAGCTTTTGGGTACATGCACAAATGTCACATATTTTCACATTGAGGATAGACTATTATGCAATCTGGTCCATCTCCGTGTTCCTACAAGTGAGCGTGCAAAGCTGATTTGGGAAGCCCACTACATTCGAATGGCAGGAAATTTTGGTGTGGAGAAAACCGTGACCATTCTTTAGAAACATTTTTATTGGCCAAAACTTCCACAAGACGTCATCAATTATATCAAATATTTCACTTCCTGTGCCATTTCCAAGCCAACCATCAAGAAGCAAGGCTTATACACCCCTCTTCCTACTCTTGAGAAGCCTTGGGAATCCATATTAATTGATTACATGTTTGGCCTTCCGTCCACCAAGAAAGGAAATGAATGCATATTTTTGTTCGTTGATCGGTTTTCGAAGTTGGCCATCCTCACAGCCTAGCAAGAAGAATATCACAATGAAATATACTAGCAATCTCTTCTTCGAATGAGTGTGGGTCCATTTTTGGATACCACAGACCATCATCTCCGATTGGGACAACAGGTTTCTCAACACATTTTGGTCGAGTCTCTCGTCACTGTTGGACACCAAGATCACTAAATCCACTTCTTTCCACCCCCAAAGAGATGACCAAACAAAGGTCTTAAATTGTATGATTGTGCACATCCTGCACATGTACAACTCTAATAATCCATGTACATGGAATGATAGTGTCCCCTATGTTCAAAACAATTACAACATGGCTCTCCATAGCTACACTGACCATAGCCCATTTTAGGTGGGGCTGGGATTCCAACCCTTGGGTTCCATTGATGTTTCACTACATCTTTCCACCACATAGACAGATTCTTCCCATGCTTAGTCTGTGACTGACAAAACCACCAGATTCATTGAGCAGATTCAACACATCCACCAAGAGGTCTAGGATATTTTGCAAAAATCCAATTTTAAGTACAAGCAACGCCATGATCAACACAGGGTATCGTACCAATTTAAGGTTGGTGACAAATTATGGTTACATTTGCAGAAGGAGCATTTCACAGGGCCCCATTGGAATCTCTTCCCACTTCGCTATGGGCCTTACACTATGACTAAGGTTGTGGGTAGCAATGATTTTGAGCTCAACACTCCACCCTTCCTTGTTCAATGTGGACCTCCTTAGACCATATTTTACACCATTATTGGACACCCAAGAGATCGTAGAATAACTGACACCAACAGAGCTCAACCCTAAATACATGGAACAAACATCCACTGATCAGATAGTGGATACATAGGTCAAGGGCACTCACTAGTAGAGGATCCAACTTTATCAGGTTGTCAAGGCAGGGAAAATCATACACCAAGGAAAGTGGCTCACCCGGGGCCAAATCCAGTAGAAGTTTCCTCACCTAATGGGGGAACTCAACGCAATGGAGACCATTACTTCCTAAGGTGGGAGGATTGATCTAGGTGGATATTGGTGGCCACCCACCTATTCCAACTGGCTCCTCTTGTCCATTTTTAGTTCAACACGTTCTTCTGTACGTCTTTGTATTTGTGGGTTCTACACTTATGGGGCTATCTAAATCTCTACACATCTTCCAGGTGGATACTGGTGGCCTCTCACCTAGTCCAACTAGCTTATTTTGTATGTTTTCATGTGAGCACATCTTGTTGTACTTTCAAGGCCATTTTGGAGCCCTAAACAATGTTTTTTTGGGTCGCCACATTCAAACTATAGATGGAGTTAGAGTTTGACGACGTAATGTGTATTTCTCTAAAATACCTTTCCAATGGGCTATAACGCACCTAAAACGAAGGTCGTATGAAAAAGTTACGACCCCAAGAAGTTGAGGTACCAACTTACCCATAGGGGCCCACATGATTTTTGGCGTTTCACCTCCTATGGTTAGGTTTTTGGATGTCTATGGTTTTGGCATTCATGAGTAATATCAAAAATGCCTCTATAGCCTCATTGTAATCATTCTACTCAAACAGATGCACGTAGCAGCCACATCTCTTTTCAGAGATAACTACCACCATTCAAGCAAGTGTTTCAGTTCTGCAGTTTTACAGTTTCAACCTATTTCATTTATTCAATAGAAGATATTGTTCACTAGATATTTGTGTTATTCTTCACATATCTATGTTTATTGTATTCAATCTGTTAATCATTTCGTTTTGCTCCTAAATACAGATCATTTAGATGACCAAGTTTACAAAATTAGACATGATATTTTGATATAATAGGGTTTCAACTTTCATATCGATGATGTATAATTTTTTTGGTGCTCTCTTGTTGAGTATTAGTGTTCCAAAAGGTGAATGTGGTGGTCAATTAAAGTGTGTAAGAAAATAATTAAAACCATGTCTCTAAGGTTTTCACTAACATATATTGTGTTCTAGAACATATCCATGTTACAATATTTACTAGTTCAATACTTAGAATCCTGTAACCCTACAATCACAATTTAAATCCTAATTGAACCAAATGCTGCACATACAAGATAATACATGTCACTTTTCGATAGTCATCTTTATTCAACATAAACATGTTAGTTTATAATCCCTTGTTGTTATCCTACCTTCACTATTTGATTTCTAAGAGAGGAAGAAGGGGTTCAAGAATTGTCTTGGTGATATATGGAAGTTTGAAAATTTAAATGTCCTCTCAAAGGTTGGGTTTTTACGTGGCTAGAAATTATTCAAAATGTTCCTACTTGGGACGTTAGTTAGAAAAGAAGTTGGAATTTTCCTATAAGTTTCCCAATATGTAAAAATGACAAGGAAAATCCATCTCATATGCTTATTTTTTGTACTTACACTATTGTGGTTTAGAAAGAATTATAACAACAAACATGCCTAAGAAATGTATGAGGAGGGGAGTTGGTCCTAGAATCATTCAAAGGCTAGTGTGAAAATATGTAAACCAAACCTTTCAGAGCACTACCACCCATTGCCTCTTGGGGAATATGGATGGTGACTTAAAAGTTTCTACTTCTTTTTTGAAGGTTTTTTTCATTGGATGAATATATAATCTATATGTATCTTTTATAGAATGACTTTCTGAAATCTAATGAACAATTGATAGATGAAAAATGGGAAAATATGAATTTTATTCTAGGCTTAGATGATCATACTGCTTATATAATATAGGAGTAGATATTGTTCTCTTTCAGGCACAATCTTTGAAATATTTTGAGGACATGAATAGAAGTATGATGAAAATAAAGGAATGGCATTTAATAATATTTAGAATGCAATTTTGTTAATTCCCGATAAAGTTATGATTTTTTTTCCAAGGAAAAAAAGAGCTATTTTCATAATCCCTTTGTTGTACTCAAGGATTGAATTGAAAGTATATGAGACATGTTATGAATACAAACATAAAGCAATTGAAATATGAACCCTATATCCACAAGGATGAATGTATACATATATGTAGGAGGGTACCCTAATTGAAAATTCATTTCTCTCTTAGATTGAAAAAAATGTAGGGTTCATGTTTACAATTCACCTTATGAAAGAAACCAAGCCTTAGATTGTGATCATTTCCTAGATATACTCTCTTAAGCCTCAACTATGGTTTTTACATAACACCATTTTTCTTTGTAAATATTGTTCACCCCCAACTATGCTCTGCAACTAGA
>ML825210.1:116323-164534 GCA_009831015.1 Picea engelmannii | reverse complement strand
CTCTCAATCCAGATCCACCAGCAAGTAAGAGCAGCCAAAGTAAAGGGAGCTGAAATGTGATTTTGCCAGGCAGCAAAACACCCGGAGACGGAGTCGCTCTTCCAAATAAGAGAAGGAGACCAAGGTTGTAATAAGATAGTCCAGATATTCACAGTGAAGTTGCAATGGATAAGAAGGTGATTTATGTTCTCAGTGGCTGAATTGCACAGTGGGCAACGGCCAGGCCCCTGCCAGCCTCTTTTTTGGAGCGCTTCCCAGGTGAGCGGCCTCTCTTTGATACACAGCCAAATAAAGAATTTTATCTTAAGTGGAATGGACCAACTCCAAATGGAAAAAAGCCACGGGATCTCATCACTGCAGTCAACAATGTGGTGGAGAGCTGTATAGGCATTTTTGACAGTAAGGAAGCCCGATCCATCACCCCCAGCCCACAAGAGAGAATCCGGACAGTCTAAGAGTGAGATTCCAGCCGCACTAAGAGCAAGAGTGAAGTTGTCCCATTCCCTAGTCATCGGAAAGGGAAGATGTAGGTCGCTGCTAGTAAACCAGCTGTCTCGAAGTAATCCCGTGCTAGATGACACCTTGACCTGAGCCAGACAGCCAATGCTTTTAAGAGCGAGATGGGATCTGAGCGGAGGTGAAATGATGGAGAGGTTCTCCAATCCAAGGATCTTATCCGTGCCGAGTAAGATCTCAGTACCATTGCCGGGCTTCCAACGAAGCCAGTGAAGAACCACTGGAGAAGCGGAGATGAGTCCCTTCCAGAAGGGAGAGGCTCGTTGCAGCACAAGAGATGGTCTTCTCAACCATAGATGTATAGGAAGTGCGCTCAGGTACTTATCAAGTACGACTTTCTGCCAAATGCTGCTATGTGAAACACCTCTCCAAAAAGAACATGCTAAGAGAGCAGTGTTGAAAATAGACAGGTTCTTTAACCTCCACCCTCCAGCCTTGCGTGGTTTATAAATAGATTGCCAATTGCAAAGGTGAAAACGATGGCTATCAACACGATCATTCCAGATGAAATTGCAAGAAAGTCTTCGGAAGAGAATAATAATTTTATTGGGGATCCGCTCTAGGGTCATCCAGTAGACAGCCAACCCTTCCAGCACAGATTTGACTAGGATGAAACGTCCACCCAGGGACAGCCACTTGTTGCACCAAAAATTAATCTTCCTTTCGAAAATCGCCACGAGCCAACTCCAATCTGCAGGTGTGGAAGCTCTCGGCTTCAGCCTAATACCTAGGTAACATTATCCCTCTTTTAAATCGAAGAAGGAGTAAGGAATAGAGCTTTTGAGCAGCAAGAGCTCTGCCTCAGAAATCCCCCAATAATGGACCGAGGACTTTGAGGGGTTGATGGACAAACCAGTGACTGAGCAGAAGACTTTCAATATATCCAAAATAACACTCCAAACAGGCAGCTCCGCTCTTGATAATAAGAGAATATCATCAACGAACATAAGATGTAGAATGTTGATGAGTTTAGAAACCTTTAGACCAGAGATCTCGTGTTCAACAATGGATTTTGAGAGGAGTAAGCTTAGACTTTCCATAACAAGAATGAAAAGGTAGGGGGGAAAGTGGACATCCCTGTCGGAGACCCCTTACGCTGTTGAAAAAACTAGTCGCCTCCCCGTTTATGAGCACCGCAAAATTGGCACTTGTAACACAAGCCAGGATCCAAGCAGTGAACCGCAACATGAAGGATAAGTCTCAGGTAGTTCCACTGTAATTAGCTTTCATTTCACACTAAAATGTTTAGTGCTGAATTACATTCCAATTCACATTAGAATATGTAACATAGCATTTGAAAATGAAAATGTGTATTTTAAATTTTTTATATTGATATTTGATGTTTTAAAGATTTAATTTTTTAAGGGTTTTTTAATAGTTAAATTAATTTATCTATTTAAAAATGTAATTTAAACAATAAAAAAATATATTTTCTTCTAAATTTATGTTGTTTTAAAAAGAAGACCAAAACATAAAATAGTTAGATAATGTATTTTTTATATAATTAAAAAAAGTTAATGAAAAAATGAAAGATGATTTATCTTTTTATTTTGTTTTTTCCTTCTTCATTATTAGATTTTTAATTTTACTTAATTTTATTTTAGCCTTATATAATTTTAAGTAATTATGAATTATAGTTATATAATTACTAATTAAAAATTTAAATGGATTTAAATCTAAAAGCATTTACATGATATATATCATAAAAATTTTAATAAGTTGAAAAAATTATACTATAAATAAATTTTATATCAAAATTTATATTTATAAATCAAATTATCAAATTTTAATTTTGCATAAATGTTATTAAATATATTTAATTTATTTTAAAATATATATATTATTTTAAAATGCTAATTAAAGATAATGTGTGAAAACAAGGTCAAAATAAAGATTACATTTGAAATTCAATCAGCCTTAAAAAATGATTTAGTAATTATTATCAATTTATTAGATTTTTTAAATACTTTAATAATATAATTTAGTAGAATACATATTGCTTGCACATTTCTAAGTAATCTAAATGACTAGTATGAATTAAGATGACCTATTATATTCATGGCATTGTAATCTAAATATATTTGAAACTTTTTGTTTATAATTTATTATTAATTTATATGTTGAGATATTCTTTTTATTAAATATTAATTTATGATTAATTAAAATGATTTTAAAAATATTATTTATATATTATTAAATAAATTTTATAAGTCAATGTATTTATTTTAATAAAAAATAATTTAATAATTTATCATTAATTAAAACATTTAAATAGTAATTTATGATTAATTAAATTTATTTTTTAAATGTTTTTTACACATTATTAAATAAGTAAATAAAATTTATAATTCAACTAGTTCCTTTAATGATTTTTTTTTTATAATTAATTAAAACATTTCCAACATAATAAATTAATTAAAAAAAATATGATTAATTAAAACATTTGGACCACAATAAATTAATTTCCACAATAAATTAATTAAATTAATGAGTAGAAAAGGTACCTAAAACCTAATGGATATGAGTTTACTCACATTGTGAGTTGTCCATTTGATAATCAGTTCAGTTGGCACGTTCGTTTGGATGAGATAATGGGAGACGATTTTCTTTTTTAAAGACTTATGGGGAATCAATGATATCACAAGAAAGGAACATGATATCATATATTACTTAATAATTATGAGATGAAATAGAATTTGGTAAATAGTTATGCATGTGTTTAATAATATAGATTTTTTTAATTATTATGACAAAAAGTTATAAGAGAGTGTTTATATAATTATAATAAAAAATATTAGAAGGTTATAATGAGTATTTTATATTAATATGATAAATAATAAAATTTTATTTGTATTTGATTTTAACTATTTGTTTTCATATGAAGAATTTTATAAATTTGTTTATTTTAATTTAAAAAGAATTATAAAGAAAAATATATATTTAAATAAATAAATTAAATAAATCACTTGATTTAATTATTTTAAATTATTATGTATTCTTTTATATTAAATTATTATGTATTTTCTTATATTATTTTGGAAACTTAAAAAAAATAACTTTATAACATTAATTCACATAATTATTAAATAAAACACATATTAGTAGATATCAATTTAATTTCTTCATTATAATGGGATGAAGGTGGATTTCCATGGTTAGATTTAACATGTATATATTTAGTCCTAACCTTGATTGATGCAAACTACTCTCATAGAATTTTTTATTTTTTTAAATATGTTATTTTGGTAATAATATTTTTTGAAAAAATATTAATATCATTTGCAGTGTCAAAATTGTATTCAATTATATGTTTGCCATCTAAAATTTCTATTAAAATTAACAAGTCACTTTTCTTCCCAACAATTGATTCAATGTTCAACATATACTTTTAAATAAAAATCATGCTAGCATGATCTACATAGTAGTCTACCATAAGTATTGTTTTAAAATTATGTCTTGGAAAATTATATTTTTTTGTTTTTTGGAAACAATACCTTTTGAATAGGAAACATCCATGAGTATCCTACATATTTTTTATAAGATTTATGCTACTTATTTTAGTGTGGGAGCCTTCATAATTGTGGAAGAAAATTTAAATATAAGTTAGAGAATGAACTAAATTAAAGATATTTTATGAAACTCAAAGTGTGAAAAAATCAACTCAAAGTATAGATCAATTCTACCAATTGAGATAAAAGATGAAGGGGCTGGGTTTCATTCTCTGAAATTTACACTTGTAGAAAATAATGTAAAATGGGGGGTAGGATTTTTCCATGGATTGAACATTATAGTTAGATAGAGGTTTTATTAAAATTTAGATAGAAAGCTATGATATAATTTTAAAAGGGAGGTTTTATTAAATCCGGGATTAAAGATTTGTTAAAGTAACAAAAAATCCTAATAAAGTGAAGGCATCAATTGAGTAAATAATGCCAATCAAGCTATAATTTATAACTAAAGATAAGAAAAGAAAAAATAACAATAAAATTGTGAGAATACTTGCATATATTTACTCTACCATTCTGAAAAGAGAAAAAAAAAAAAAAAATTGTATGGGATAAAATATTAATATGGAAAAGAAAGAAATGAAATATAATGGTCAATGAATTGGTGGAGTTGAAGTGTTAGAGAAAGTTAGAGATATAATGAGAAGAAAGACATGAGAAAAAATGAAAAAATAAGAAGAAGAAAATGTAAGGTCATTTGAGAAAAATCAAGAGATATGATAAGAAACAAAAAGATAGAATTGAGAAAACAAGAAGAAGAAAATGTAAAGACATTTGAGAGAAAGTAAAAGATATGATGAGAAAAAGATGAGCATAATTGAGAAAATAAGAAGAAAATGTAAGAATAAGAAGACAAACGGAAGGGAAGAGAAGACTATTTACAAGATATATGTCATAAAATTTCAAATTAATAGATAAAAATTATACTATATTTTTAATTATTTGGTAAATATTTTACCAAATTTTAGATTTTAAATTGATAAATTAAAATGATAAAATTTTAATCTTAGTTAAATGTTATTAACTGTATTTTACTTATTTGTGATTACATATAATTCAATTATTTCAAAATATATACGTTTTTTAAGTGCTAATTAAAGAGGATGTGTGAAGACAAAGTTAAAGTAAAAATCTCATTTGAAGTTCATTAAGTCCTTAAAATGATTTAGTAGTTATTATTAATTGATTTAGTAAATTAAATATTAATTGCAGATTACAAAATAACCTAGTATGAATTGACATGACTAATAACATTCTAACTTATGTTTATTTAGTATATTTAAAAAAAATATTAATTAGAAATCATTAACTAATTTACACATTAATATATTAATTTATAATTAATTAAAATTAGTTTAAAAATATTGTTTAATAAATTTAAAAATCAACAAATTACCTTTATTGAAAAAGTCGATGAAATGTAATTTAGTAATTTATGATTAATTTATGAAATGTAATTTAGTAATTTATGATTAATTAAAAAATTCGAAGGAACAAAAATTAATAAGTAAAGGGTTGAAACCTAATGGATATATGAGTGAGATTACTTTATTCAAAGTATTATCCTAAGTCTATGAGTTGACATGTTCCTTATGATGAGACACGATTTAAGAAGAAATGCATAACTTGATAGAACTATTCTACTTTTAACCGTTCCATGTATAATTTGTAGAACTTAGATTTATATGGTGATGGAACATGTATATATTTAGACATACTCTTGATTGATGCACATTACCTTCATCTAGTTTTTAAAGTTTGGATGGGTGTTGAAAAAAAATAGCAATAGATGGCGTGTTACATACATAGTTTTGAATCCATAAGAATGTGGCCTACTTTTTAATGAAAATCTTACATATATTTTAAATTGAATCTCTATAAACTTATACATTCCTTATGAATTTTGATGTGCATTAAAAAAATATTTATAAAGGATTGTTTTTAGTTTTTAATAATAAATTTTTAAAAAATATTAATGTCATTTAGTATCAAATTTTAATTCAATTCTATGTTTGTCTTTGCAAATTTTGAGAAAAGTAATCATTTACCATATAATTTTCAAAAAAATAAATAAATAAACAAGTATGATCTTAGCTTACCCTATATATTAAATATTTTTAAAATATTGTTTAACATATTAAAATTGGTTTATAAATCAACAAGTTATGTTTAATAAAGAATAATTAAATAATAATTTATGATTAATTAAAATATTGGGAGGAAAAATGAATTAATGAGTAAATAAGATAATAATATTAAACTAACCTAATAATTTAAAAAATTTGATAGGGGAATCAATGATCTCACAACAAAGGCATATGATATGATATGTCACTTAATGAAATAGAATTTGTCGGGAGCTTCAACAAAAGTTCAGGCATATCACTAGGAAACTAGGAAAAAGAGGGAATATAAAATGAAAGGGGAAACCCAAGGAAAAAGAAGAAAGTCTAACTTAGTAAGGTATCTAGCATTTAAGAACTTTCTAAATTAAACTCAACTAGTAAATTAGTAAGGGGGAAAGTCATTAAAACTTGTAAGGGAAAATGGGGACACCTAGGAGCGATTCTAGGAGTGCTTTTAGGTGGGTGAGGGAAATATGAGTAATTAATTAATTAATCAAATTAGTTTATGGTGCAATGAAGGGGATGGGTGACACATGTACGGGAAATATTTTATGAATTAAATTGTCGAAAAATAAATTAAATGGGAATTTGGGAAAGTAAATGATTTCAAAACTCTATATAATGGAGGGAGGAGAAGGATGATGGATATCTTTTGTTATGCATAATGTTACACTGCATAATTTTAGACTTGATTGACTTAGCTTGTGGGATTTGGGATACCCGACTCGGTGAGGAGTAGTAGCTCGGCCTTGCGAGGTGAGTTGGGAGCTAGTTGATTCTATGGTTAGTGTGTGTGTCCCATTTGTGGCTTGGGGGCTAAGGGGGAAGAATAATACCCCTAGCATTGGCTGGGAGGTACCGATGATGTCTCATCGGTCGATAAGCGGGAGTTGCACGAAGCGTGCAAGACAACAACTCAAAGCGGGCGACTTGGGATATGATACGCTTCCTTTATTTCTGCATTGTAGATTATTAGTATACATTGTGATTTTAGTTATGTATATTTAATTGAATAAAGAAAATGATTGATCTAGCATTTTAATTGATAATTGAATCTTCCCCATAGCCTTAAGCTCATTGTTGATTGATTCCCTTGGCTTTCGATCCCTGCATGTCATGATCGTCTTATGGTTTTATTGATTTTGTGATGAGTTTGTGCTTCTTACTTTGCCCTCGTCCCCAGCTCATCAGTCCTCGCCTGGGCAGTCGGCCAGGAGCCAGATCGATGATCGTCACTTTGGTGTTAATAGACCTATAGATCCTAATGCCCTTCCTTTATGTGCGACGATGATGAGTGACATATGTTTTTGCCTAGCCGTCTACCCATGTTGATTGTTCTTGGTTGATTGATTGTTTTGTGCTTTCTTGCGATGGAATACCTCTCTTTATTTTTCATTTTTTCCACTGCAAGTACTCAACGACGAAATATTTTTCTGTGCAATTGTTTACAGTTCGATGGTGAATAGTTATGTTCCTTTAATCCATAGTTTACCCTGCAATTTATTAATTTTGATGGCAATTTACTCTGAGTTTTCGATGCACTAAACCTCAGAATTTTTCCTCTTCGTTTTATTAGATCTGATGATAAAATCCTCTACGAATCAACACTTTCCTTTTCTCTTCTTTTTCATTACTTTTGGAAAATGGAATTCTTCCTCTGCCATTATTCATTAAAGGCGAATTGACTATGCATTTATGCCTTTGTCCTGCGAATTCCTCCTAGCTCTTTACAACATTCAATTCATTTTTTTGTAGGCATTTTACTCATCTATTGGTTGTTACAGAACCCATTTTTACTGCGTTTTAATTTCTCTGCAAGCTATTACGTTTATAGCGATTTGACCTTGCGCGTCACTCACACTTGCCAACTTTTTATTAATTTTTTTGGTTGTTAAGGGTCTGACAACATAAATTCCTATAAATTTAGTGAAAGCTCCTTTTTATTATGTGTATGGAGGGATACGGTTCTACCTGAATCATTCCATGTGGTAGCGATTGTTACGTTAACTCGATAACGAATTGTTAGCTTTTAAACTCGGTAGCGGTTGTTAGCGTTTAAACTGGGTAGCAAATTTTTTACTCAGAACTACCTACTGCGATTTTGTTATATTAATTGAATGACAACGATATAGTAGGTGCATTATGGCTGTGTAATGACAACGTTTTAGCATGCAAAGTGTGACTGCGAACTTAAAATACTCAGAGATATACCCACTGCTATTAATACTATTATTTGCTATGCATGCTACTTATATATTCATTGATTATCTATGACGATGATGCGTCAATTCGTTATTACCAAATCATTTTTTTTGCAATTTGTTTTTACTAGTGTGTTTTTATTCATATATTGATTGCATCCTTACCTTAAGTTGACAGAGTTTTACCCAACATACCCACAATTGTTTTCATGGCACTTTACATAATATATAGACTATGATTTCCGTGGAAATTACTGAGCGTTATCCTATTCATTGTTTTTATTACACAACCATATCTTGTTTACAAAACGATATGATGAGAATCTCTACATTAACATTTTTGGCCATCACTCCATAAACTTGGAAGGATATTTTCACGAACTGGAGGCTCTGTCACTATAATTACAGGAGCTCATTCCCGACTGTTAAAGGTTCCAGGTATTTCAGGGACGTCGAAATAGAGGTGGAGGTTTTTGATTAACATCGACTGTCAATTCTGATTTTTTAAATATAAAAGCGTGGACTCCATTTGCCAATAGCACCCTTTTGGCCTCGAAATGTAATGATCAAGATGTGAAATGTAATCCATTTATATTTGTTATAAATATAAGAGTAATTTTCGTTTCTGGAAAAAGACAGTGTAGTTTGGATGGAGAATTTAATAGTCAACTTGTATGTTTAATAGACATAAATTTTATGTACACTTGTATGTATGACAACGACCTATCCAAAGATTTATCAAAATCTTACCTTTAAATTTATAAATAGAACTTAATAGACAACGATGTTAGGAAGGCAATTATTATTACCGTGATAGACAAATATATAAAAATTGGGAGTTGAGACCTCGGCAGATGTGCTACCGCCCTAATTATTGTTATTTAATTTTCCCCTTCAACTCCGTAGCTCTGCTACATACGTCAATATAACGGTGGTAACAAAAAGTAATGGAAAACTGTTTGCATGTGTAAAAACTTAGTAAAACAATAGAAGTTGATAAAAATATTAACCAATAAGCAACTTGAAAATTAAAATTTACTCTAATTTTCAAGGATTTTGGAGTACGCAAAGAACCTTGAAACTCATGGCCGAAGACTTGATGAAATACCAGGATAATGTTGTTAAGTACTCCATTAATTAGAGTAAGTTGAATTTTAGATAATAAGGAAAGTGATATATTATTACAGTGATTATCATTATTATAGTGATATATGTTAGGTAGGCGATATGTTATTACAATGAACTGAACGGATATTGACAACAATTTTTACGTAATTTGTGTTTGAATTTTAATTAGACAACAATTTTATATATTAAATGACAACAATATCATATCAAATCTTCTATACAATATATTTGATATACCACAATATAATCTAGACAACCTTTATTAATAGATAGCAATAATTTTTAGAAGGATATCAATGTTATATGACTATCTATTAACATACATAGATTTTATAGTTAGACTATGTTACCATTGTTAGACATAGATCCTTGATAGATAACCATGTGGATTGTTGACAACAAACTTTTATGGACAACGATATTAAGGTTAGATAGCGTTTCCGTGTGGCTACCAAAGAGAATAATCCTTAGATGGCTAATCACATCCTTTAATTGATGTAGGTTTGCCTGAGATTTTGTTGCGCCTCGGTTAATGTCTCGCATATTGCCTTGTGACGACATGATTCCAGTTGAGGGGATCATGGCGTGCCCTATTGGATAGCGGCGAATGATAACTTGGTCAGAGTCGGGAATCCCATTGAGGGTGTTTTTTATGGTTGTAAGTTGTTGTTAGCACTTGGGTTGTAACGCCTTCATGCATTTGGTTTGCACACCTTTGAGATTCTAGTTATTGGTCATTGAGACCGTTGTGTCGAGAATGTGGACATTGTCACTTAGCCTATAATCATCTTCGTGTTTATGTTGGGCGAGTAGTCATTTCTGTTTGTCGTTGATTTTCGCATGTTTCACCCAATTACTTGATGTGCTAATGTTAAGTCATTGTTCTCTATTTTCAGATATGCTTGCATGGTGTTTGTCGTTAGTTGTGTGGTTCAACTGTTGTCGTCATTAACTTACTACTTAAAAACAAAATAAAAATATTCAATTTTTTCTTCACTGGTAGTAGTAACCTTTGGGGTCGTTACATATGGTATCAGAGTAGGTTCAACCTTGCGACTGTGGATCGCCAGGCTTTCCACTACAGTAAACCCGCGAGTATTAACTGTTGTGTTAATTAAAAACCTTAAAGTGTCCATGTGGTGACCGTATTTAGAGGATGCCTCTGAGGTTCGCAATGTGGTGTCGTGGAAGGAGGTCTGATGTCTCCAAAAGTTCCCGCACCCTCAGAGTCGAACCCCCAAGGACAAGAACAAGTCCTTGGGCTGGATTCACTTGTTTTTATGGATGATGATGGTTTGACAAGGCCCTTCCAGGTAATGCCAAAGGTCCTTTATTCACCATCAGTACTAAGATGAGGCCAAGGAACCTGTACCCCTGAGGGTCCACAACGCGCCCTATCCAGTACCGTTAGCATCCATCGAGAACTCAAGAGAGTTGAGTTCTCGATTCCTCGAGTGTCGCGGATGGCTGTGTCATTGAGGCATGGTTGTATATCAAGGAGTTATGCTTCACGCTTCGCTATACGACCTCTAGCATGAAGGTCTGCATGGTGGTATTTCAATTGAAGGGGAACACTCTTCTATGGTGGAAGATGCTCTTGCCACTTTGAACATGGTCGTCGATGATGTGTCAAGGAAATTGTTCGAGGAATGGTTCTAGGAGAGGTATATTTCTGAGGAATTCGTCGAGTGTCATCTCAACGAGTTCTACGCCTTGCGACAAGGCATCTGCATGGTGCCCGCGTATGAGGCCCATTTTGGAGCTGCTTCGGTATGCTCCACACCAAATTATCCAGAAGCATGAGGTCAAGAAGTTCGAGTTTGCCCTTAATATTAGAATTCATCTTCTACTTCGGGTACCAGGATTACTGGACTGAAGAAAGTGTGTTGGATTGTGGGGAGAGACATTACTTGCATTTCTGCCCAGAGGAAAGGGCCGTAACATCTAGATCAGTCAGACCCACTACCATGGTAGTTTTGGGCAAGGCCCATGAGATTCTTGCAATGGTGAATAACTTCTAGGAAGAGCACCAGTCGACTGCGCTCGAGACGTCAGGTACCGTCGCTGACTAGACCCTTAGTATTTGATAGATCACGGTGCTACCGACAATTTCATATCTAGTGCAATGATAAAAAGGATTAAGGTAAAGGCAGTCAAATAATATGAGTTTAGCTTCATAGAGATGGCCTCGGGAGCTAAACAAAAGTTTGGAGGAAAGGTTACAGGTTGTACCCTTAACTTGGGAGAGTTTGTCACCAGGGCCAACTTGTACGTCACGATCTTAGGATCTTATGACGTCGTGATTGGTATGGATAGGTTGTAATTGCATGAGGCGGTACTTAACTATAAGACAAAATGGTTGAGCTTGGTCGATGATGAGGGAAAAATATACGTTATTGTAGGACGAAACCAAGGAGTTTCCCTGAGGTTCATCTCTTCCTTGCAGCTACGGAAGAGCATGCGTAAGGGTTTTAAGCTTTATGCGATCCTTGCGTTAAACGAGAAGGGAGTAGAGAAAGGTATAGAACACCTTTCGGTGGTGAGAGAGTTTGCATACATCTTTTCAAAAGAGTTACCTGGGATGCCGCCAGAGAGGGAATTGGAGCTTACTATAGACCTAAAACCAGGGACTGAACTGATAGTGAGAACACCTTATCGGATGTTGACCTTGGATTTACAGGAGTTGATAATGCAACTGAAGGAATTACTGGACCTGGGACTGATATTTCCAAGTGTGTCACCGTGAGGTGTGCCTGTTATTTTCATACGAAAGAAGGATGGGTCATGGAGGCTCTACATTGACTACCATCAATTGAACAAGGCAATGATCAAGAATCAATATCCGTTGTTGAGGATTGATGATTTGTTTGATCATATAAAGGGTGCGACGGTGTTCTCAAAGATTGATTTGTGATTAGGATATCACCAGCTATGGATTAAGGAAGATGACGTCCCTAAGACCTCCTTTAAGATGAATTTTGGGCATTACGAGTTTACTGTTTTCCCGTTTGGACTGACAAACGCTCCAGGGGTATTTATGAGTTTGATGAACGAGGTGTTCCGCGAGTACTTGGACAAGTTCATCCAAGTATTCATTGATGATATTTTGATTTACTCTCGGACAACAGAGGAGTATGAAGAGCACTTGCGCTTGGTACTACAGTGTTTGCGAGAGCACAAATTATATGGGAATTTTTCCAAATGCTCATTTTATCAATAGAGGATTCACTACTTAGGGCATGTCATCTTCGACAAAGGTATCATCGCGGATCCAACAAAGGTCAAGGCTATTATGGAATGGCCCGCGCTGAGGAATGTACCATAAGTGCATAGCTTCATGGCTTTAGCAGGATACTATCGACGGTTCGTCGAAGGATTTTTGAAGATAGCAAATCCGATAACAGAATTGTAGAAGAAAAACAAGAATTTTGTCTGGACCGAGGAATGCGCGAAAGTATTTGGGAGGCTCAAAGAGTTGTTGACAACAACACCGATACTAAAGGTCCCTGACATGGACGCGAACTTCTTGGCATGCACTGATGAATCCAAGGAAGGCTTAGGAGTCTTGATGCAAGATGGTCGAGTGTTCGCTTACACCCCAAGGAAACTAAGAAGGCATGAGGATAACTATATGATGCACGATTTCGAGTTGTTAGCCATTGTATATGCCTTGAAGTTTGGGGACACTACCTTGTTTAACGAAAATTTTAACTAAAGACAGACCACTGTGGAATACAAGACATCTTTACCCAAAACGAATTGAATGCATGACAACGACGTTTGTCAGAATCATTTAGCGAGTACGATTTCAAGATTTATTACATAAAAGGAACAATGAACCGAGTGGCAGATGCATTGATTCAGATACCACGCATTTTCGGTGTTGCCTCTTCAAACGAATCTAAGTGGAAGGATTATAGCTTTACAATGCGACAATGACAAGTACAAAGAGGTCAAGGATATTATCATACAAAACAAAATGATTGTACCAAGATTTGAAGGATTTATATTGAACGACGACGAACTACTGAGATTTAAAAATCGAATTTATGTACCACCAAACGACGACTTGAGGATTTGATCCTAAATGATGCTCACAAAGAAGTGTACATGGCTCACCTGAGAGTCATGAATATGAGGGCGAACCTTAAAACCCCATCATTCTGGAAAAGAATGAAGGCAGACATAGTCAACTATGGGGCCAGATGTCTAGAATGTCAGCAGTTAAAGGGTGAACATAGACATCCAGTAGGATTACTACAACCACACACTATTCCAAAATTGAAATGGTAGGTTATTTCGATGGATTTCATTATTGGATTGCCACTGACCGCAAGAAGACATGAATCAAATTTTTTGGTAGTCAACCCTCTGAAGAAGAGTGCTCATTTTATTCCGGTGTGTATGTCATATCAGGAACATGACATAGCTAGAATTTCCATCAGTGATATCGTGAGGCTTCATGGCATACCTAAGAGGATTATATCCGATCAAGGATCGTTGTTACTGGAGGATTTTTGACTAGTTTCCAAGAGGCCTTGGGAACCCAACTTAACTTTAGAACTGCATATCGCCCGGAGACTGACATGCAGACCGAACAAATGAACCAGACCTTGGAAGACATGTTGCGCATGCACGTGATGGACCAACATAAGTATTTTGAATAATTCTTTCCACTAGTAGAGTTCGGTTATAACAACAGTTACCAAAGCACCATTAAGATGTCTCCCTTCAAGCTTCTTTATGGGTGACTGTGTCAGACGCCTTTGAGTTGGGATCAGCTTGAGGATAGGGTCCTGGTGGGACCAGAAGCGATCCAAGAAATTGAAGATTAAATGCAAACTATAAGACAAAGGATCAAGGAAGCGCATGATCGACCAAATAGTTATGTCGATGCATGTCGTGTCGACTGTAGTTACGATGTGGTGATCGAGTATTTTTGCGGCTGAAACCATGTAAGAGTTCGCGCAAGTTTGGAAAGGGGACAAACTATATCCTAGGTTCATGGGATCCTACGAGATTGTGGAAAAGAGATGCCTGTGGCATATTGACTATCCTTTCTTGATTCTTGAGGCATATGCACGATGTCTTTCACATCTCTGTTTGAGACATTATGATTAATGATCCTACACATTTTTGAATTGAGCACCTTGTGGGTGTAATATGAGGGTGTGCTCACAGCTGAGCCAATCCGCATCTTGGATCATCACATTCGACTGTTATGGCATCGAACAATAGATGAGGTCAAGGTCCAGTGGGACAACTATAGTCCACACTCGGGGAACTTGGAGGATGCATATGTTATGCACCAACAATTTTCATTTTTTTTTGGATAGATAGACTTATGATACTATGATACACATTATTTCGGCACTACTATGAAACTTTGGGATGAAGTTTAGACCAAGAGGGGGTGTATGTAACATCCTTCTCTTGTGTGCACTGAGAAAACTTATTCTTTGAGGACACATGCTTACAAGTGATCCAAATTATTATACCATTGACTGTTGATTATTATTATGAGGTACTATAGTTGTGATTATATGTTATTTTGTTGTATTGACTTAGGCAGGTGCTATTGACTTGGTTCACCTGAGTGTGCAAGATTTGGACTTTGAGGATGTTGAGGCATCGATGAAACCCTTGGACTTAGGATCGAGCCAGGGAGTGGACTATTGGTGTCTGATTGTTGTATATATATGACATATGTGCATCTGATTAGATGTTATGATTATGGATTTTGTTCCTACATGATTTGCTGATGATGCAGGCTAACGATAGCTTGCCGACCAAACTCACATGCATGTGGAGTAGAGGGGTCACACATGATAACCAAAGATGTTGAGGGAGAGGTGTGGACAAAAAACTTGCCACAACCTATGAGCACTCCTGCCATGGCTCAAACAATAGGTTAACAACTACCTAGTTCGAGAATACCCACGATGTCGTGAGGGAAGACCGCGAAAGTCACTCACGATGATTCTAAGGGGAGAGAAATAAGGCAGGGGCCTTATTCCCTAAAGTCCCTTATTCTCCCACAAGATTACCTGGCGGAGTATTGACTCCAGGGGTTTTGATGTCTACCAAGTCACTTAAGAGGCGAGTGGAACCCTTGGAGCATGTAGTGGGTCTTGAAGGGCACGTCGTGCAAGAAAAAATGGAAAGAGGCGAGTGCCACCCTTGGAGCACGTAGTGCGTACTGAAGGGCATGTCGCGCAAGGGAAACAAATTGAGGCGAGTGGCACGCTTGGAGAACCTAGTGCGTTCTGAAGGGCACATCACATTGTTAATTAATAAATGGATAAGGCTAGATGGTCTTAGGACGAATAACGTGATAAGAAAGATTTAAAACATTTCCCGTAATAAAATGTCGCCCAGCCTAGGAAAATAAAGTCTAGGTCTAAGTGATACTTTTGATAAAAGAAATTTTAATCTCTTTATATAAAAATAAATAATTAATAATGATAATCATCATTAATCATGTGACGAGAAGAGGGTAAGTAATTCATTTAATTTATAAAAATATTTTGGGGGATAAAATGTAAAAAGGGGAAAAATGGGAAATAATTGTTTTGTCACTTATGCTAATAAAAATTTATTAATTAAAAAGGAAAAAGGAAAAAAAATACTTTCTACACATGCTAATTTGATTTTTAAATGAAAAGGGAAAGAGAGAAATTTAAAAGAGGAAACTAGGAAAAAGAGGGAACATAAAAAGAAAGGGGAAACCCAAGGACAAAAAAGAAAGTTTAACTTAGTAAGGTATCTAGTATTTAAGAACTTTCTAAATTAAACTCAACTAGTAAATTAGTAAGGGGGAAAGTCATTAAAACTTGTAAGGGAATATGGGGACACCTAGGAGCAATTCTAGGAGTTCTTTTAGGTGGGTAAGAGAAATAGGAGTAATTAATTAATTAATCAAATTAGTTTATGGTGCAATGAAGGGGATGGGTGACACATGTACGGGCAAGATTTTATGAATTAAATTGTTGAAAAATAAATTAAATGGAAATTTAGGGAAAGTAAAGGACTTCGAAACTCTATATAATGGAGGGAGGAGAATGATGATGTATCTCTTCTTTTATGTGTAATGTTACGCTGCAAAATTTTAGACTTGATTGGCTTAGCTTGTGGGAGTTGGGATACCCAGTTCGGTAAGGAGTGGTAGATCGGATTTGCGAGGCGAGCTGAGAGCTAGCTAATTCTCTGGTTAGTTTGTGTGGGGCCTTTGCGGATTAGGGGGCTAAGGGGGAAGAAGAGTACCCCTAGCGTTGGCTGGGAGCTACCAGTGAAGTCTCATCAGTTGGAGATTTGCATGGAGCTCGTGGGACAACAACTCAGAGTGGACGACTTGGGCTACGATACACTTCCTTTATTTCTGCATGGTAGATTATTAGTATACTTTGCGCTTTTAGTTCTGTATATTTAATTGAGTAAATAAAATGATTGGGCTAGAATTTTAATTGATAACTGAATCTCCCCCATAGCCTTAAGCTTGTTGTTTATTGATTTCATTGTCTTTTGATCCTTGCAAGTCCTCGATCAATAACATTATTACAAGCGGCAGTTTCTACAATATAGTTATAAACACATGAACTGATTAATATATACATTACCGAGAGCTGGATCAAATCCTCTGTTCTTGATTTATCTGTATTCCTCGCACAGAGCACAGCACCCACAAAAGCAGTGAACAAGGCAGTCTCTACAAGGTTCCTCTGCCAAGATGAACTTGGCGCGCAGCCTCTTTCGGTAGAAACAAGCATAACAAGGGCTGACGTAGGACAGGTGCATCAGCAAATAGTACACCGGTCCGCCCAGAAGGCAGGCTGTCACCAAACAAGAAGCGGAAACAGTTCTGGTGTTGTCAAATATAAAAATGATATTAAATTTTCTCTTGCTTTCTTCATTTTACTTACAGGTATTACCTCTGTCAGCTATCTCGGCTATCTGACCA
The DNA here is from genome assembly GCA_009831015.1 of Picea engelmannii. Taxonomy (NCBI): domain Eukaryota; kingdom Viridiplantae; phylum Streptophyta; class Pinopsida; order Pinales; family Pinaceae; genus Picea; species Picea engelmannii. Next base: position 147,100 of record ML825210.1, on the reverse strand, counting down.
AAGGCTACGCATGGGCAAAAGCATGTGAGACAACCTGCAATAACTTGCGCATATGAATATTGCCATTCTCTAAAGCTGCAGAAAAGAGAGATGACTATAATAATCATAATGAAAATATACACACAGCTGCTGCAATCTTGAGTGCAGTCGCAGAGTCCGGTGGTCCATGCGGAGGGTTGCTGCTGATACATGCTTTCTTCTGTGTGAATTGAAATGGCGAAACATGCGGAGTAATAAGTTTTATCTCTTTTTTATTTTTATTTTCCCTGGTATCTTTACTCTTTACTTGGGAATACTTAGGGAGGCCTTATAGAGAAAAAATTTCAACTTTTTCGACAAACAACACTCACCGGAATCTGGCATATGCATACCTCAACGTTTAAGTGTGATATGATTTCATCCGTGACGTTGCATCTCAGATGATTCGATTTGAGTGGCAGGAATTTCAAGCGGACAGAGATGCGTGAACTTCGACGAAAATCAGGCCATCCATATGTTATGAAAATGTAACTTCATTTGAGAAAAATCAAGAGATATCATAAGAAACAAAAAGGTAGAATTGAGAAATTAAGAGTAAGAAAATGTAAAGAAATATGATGAGAAAAAGATGAGTATAATTGAGAAAATAAGAAGAAAATGTAAGAAGAAGACGAACTTGAAGGGAAGAGAAAACTATTTACAAGATATATGTTAAAAAAAATTCTTAGATAAAAATTATACTATATTCTTAATTATTTGGTAAATATTTTATCAAATTTTAGATTTTAGATTGATAAATTAAAATGATAAAATTTTAATCTTATTTAAATGTTATTAAATGTATTTTACTTATTTATGATTACATATATTTCAATTATTTCAAAATATATATGTTTTTTAAAGTGCTAATTAAAGATTATTTCAAAATATATATGTTTTTTAAGTGCTAATTAAAGATGATGTGTGAAGACAAATTTAAAGTAAAAATCACATTTGAAATTCATTAAGTTTTTAAAATGATTTAGTAGTTATTGTTAATGTGATTTAGTAAATTAAATATTACTTGCAGATTACAAAATATCCTAATATGAATTGACATAACTGATAACATTCTAACTTATGTTTATTTAGTATATTTTATAAAAATATTATTTAGAAATCATTAACTAATTTACACATTGATATAGTAATTTATAATTAATTTAAAAATATTGTTTAACAAGTTTAAAAATCAACACATTGATATAGTAATTTATAATTAATTAAAATTAATTTAAAAATATTGTTTAACAAGTTTAAAAATCAACAAATTACCTTTATTGATGAAATGTAATTTAATAATTTATGATTAATTAAAACATTTGAAAGAACATAAATTAATAAGTAAAAAGTTGAAACCTAATGGATATATGAGTGAGATTACTTTATTCAAAGTATTATCCTAAGTCTATGAGTTGACATGTTCCTTATGATGAGACATTAAATCATGATGGGCGAGGATTTTCTTTTTGAAAAGAGTGATAGGGGAATCAATGAGCTCACAAGAGAGGAACATTACATGATATGCCACTTAAATTACTATGATATGAAATAGAATTTGGAAAATAATTGAGTATGTAATTTATATAGTAGATTTGTAGGTTTTTAATATTATAGGTAGGTTAATAAATCTTCTATTTTTTAATAATACAGATAGATATTTAATTATGAGTGAATTTTTTTATAAAAAAATATATTTAAAAAATTAAATTGAATATTTTATGAAAATATTTATAAAAAATCATTTAAAAATTCAAATTGGATATTTTATATTAGTATGATAAATAATACATTTACATTTGATTTCAATTATTATTTTTTTATATGAAATTTAAAATGAAGATTTTTATAAAATAAATAAGAGTTTAATGTATTCTATTATCTCATTTTGGAAATTAAAACTATTTAAAAAGAAATGTGATTTAAGAAAAAATGCATAACTTGATAGAACTATTCTACTTTTAACTATTCCATGTATAATTTGTAGAGCATGGATTTATATGATGATGGAACATGTATACATTTAGACATACTCTTCATTGATGCACATTACCTTTATCTAGTTTTTAAACTTTGGATGGGTGTTGAAAAAAGAATAACAATAGATGGTGTGCTACATAGTTTTGAATCTATAAGGATGTGTCCCACTTTTTATTTACATATATTTTAAATTGAATCTCTAGAAATTTATACATTATTTATGAATTTTTATGTGCATTAAAAAATATTTATAAAGAATTGCCTTTATCTTCTAACAATAAATTTTCAAAAAATATTAATATCATTTAGTGTCAAATTTTAATTCAATTGTATGTTTGTCTTTGCAAATTTTGAGAAAAGTAACTAATTCAATGTTTATTATATAATTTTCAAAAAAATAAATAAATAAGGAAGTATGATCTTAGCTTACATTACATATTAAATATTTATAAAATATTGTTTAACATATTAAAAATTGGTTTATAAATCAACAAGTTATCTTTAATAAAGAATAATTAAATAATAATTTATGATTAATTAAAATATTTGGAGGAAAAATGAATTAATGAGTAAATAAGATAATAATATTAAACTAACCCAATAATTTAAAAGATTTGACAGGGGAATCAATGATCTCACAACAAAGGCATATGATATGATATGTCACTTAATGAAATACAATTTGTTGGGAGATTCAACAAAAGTTTAGGCATACCACTCATCTTCACACTCTGAGAGAAAACAACAAGCAAGTTGATGCCCTCTCCAAGATTGTTCTTCAAAAACAAGTCGGTTTACTCTCCTACAATTACTGGCTTGAAAACCATGAGGGCCCTTCCTTCTTTATAAACATCGTTTAGTCATATCTAGTTTTTGGTTCTCTCACAAGCACAATGTAACATCCCACTCTTGTGTGCACTGAGCGAACTTATTCTTTGAGGGCACTTACTTGCAAGTGATTCGAATTATTATACCATTGACCGTTGATTATTATTATGAGGCACTTTGGATGTGATTATATGTTATTTTGTTGTATTGACTTAGACAGGTGTTATTCACTCAGTTCTCCTGAGTGTGCAGGATTTGGACCTCGAGGATGTTGAGGCATCAATGAAACCCTTGGACTATGGATCAAGTCAGGGAGTCGACTATTGGGGTTTCATTTTTGTATATATATGACATATGTGCACCTGATTAGATGTTATGATTATGGATTTTGTTCTCACATGATTTGTTGATGATGCAGACTAAAGATAGATTTTCGACTAGACTCACATGTGGAGTAGAGGGGTCACGCACGATAAGCAGAGACATTGAGGGAGAGGTGTGGACAACATCCCTGCCACAACCTACTAGCACTCTCATCCTGGCTCGAACAATAGGTTAATGACTACCTAGTTTGAGAATACCCACGATGTTGTGAGGGTAGACTGTGACAATCGCTCACGATGATTCTAAGGGGCACGCAATAAGGAAGGGACCTTATTCCTTATAGGCCCTTAGTCTCCCAAAAGATCACCTGGCAAAGTATTGACTCCAGGGGTTTTGATGTCTACCAAGTCAGTCAAGAGGCGAGTGAAACCCTTGGAGCACGTAATGCATCTTGAAGGGCACGCCACGCAAGAAAAAATGGAAAAAGGTGAGTGGCACCCTTGGAGCACGTAGTGCATCCTGAAGGGCATGTCGCACAAGGGAAACAGATTGAGGCGGGTGGAACCCTTGGAGCACCTAGTGCGTCGTGAAGGCCACGTCGCATTGTTAATTAATAAATGGATAAACCTAGATGGCCTTAGGATGAATAACATGATAAAAAATATTTAAAACATTTCCCCTAATAAAATGTCGCCCAACCTAAGAAAATAAAGTCTAGGTCTAAGTGATACTTGTGATAAAAGAAATTTTAATCTATTGATATAAAAATAAAAATTAAAAATAAATAATTAATAATGATAATAATCATTAATCATGTGATGAGAAGGGGGTAAGTAATTCATTAATTTATAAAAATATTTTGGGGGATAAAATTTAAAAAGGGGAAACATGGGAAATATTTGTTTTGTCACTTATGCTAATAAAAAAATATTAATTAAAAAGGAAAAAAGGGAAAAAGTTAATTTCTACACCTGCCAATTTGAGTTTTAAATGAAAAGGGAAAGATAGAAATTTAAAAGAATTAGGAAACTAGGAAAAAGAGGGAACACAAAATGAAAGGAGAAACCAAAGGAAAAAGAAGAAAGTCTAACTTAGTAAGGTATCTAGCATTTAAGAACTTTCTAAATTAAACTCAACTAGTAAATTAGTAAGGGGGAAAGTCATTAAAACTTGTAAGGGAAAATGGGGACACCTAAGAGCGATTCTAGGAGTGATTTTAGGTGGGTGAGGGAAATAGAAGTAGTTAATTCATTAATGAAATTTATTTATGGTGCAATGAAGGGGATGGCTAACGCATGTGCGGGGAAGATTTTATGAATTAAATTGTCCAAAAATAAATTAAATGGGAATTTGGGAAAGTAAAGGATTTCAAAACTCTATATAATGGCGGGAGAAGAAGGATGATGTATATCTTCTGTTATGCGTAACGTTACACTGCATAATTTTAGACTTGACTGACTTAGCTTGTGGGATTTGGGATACCCAGCTTGGTGAGGAGTAGTAGCTCATCCTTGCGAGGCGAGATGGGAGCTAGTTGATTCTCTGGTTAGTGTGTGTGGCCCATTTGTGGCTTGGGGGCTAAGGGGGAAGAAGAGTACCCCTAGCGTTGGCTGGGAGGTACCGATGATGTCTCATCGGTCGGCAAGAAAGAGATGCACAGAGCACGTGAGACAACAATTTAGAGCAGGCGACTTGGGCTACGGTACACTTCCTTTATTTCTGCATGGTAGATTATTAGTATACTTTGTGCTTTTAGTTATGTATATTTAATTGGGTAAAGAAAATTATTGACCTAGCATTTTAATTGATAACTCAATCTCCCCCATAGCCTTAATCTCGTTGTTGATTGATTCCATTGGCTTTCGATCCCTACATGTCATGACCGTATTATGGTTTTATTGATTTTGTGATGAGTTTGCGCTTCTTACTTCGCCCTCATCCCCAGCTCATCGGTCCTCGCATGGGAAGTCGTCCAGGAGCCAGATCGACGATCATCACTTTGGTGTTAATAGACCTATAGATCCTAATGCCCTTTCTTTCTGTGCGACGATGATGAGCGACGGATGTTCCTGCCCAACCCTCTACCCATGTTGATTGTTCTTGGTTGATTGATTGTCTTGTGATTCCTTGCAATTGAATACCTCTCTATATTGTTCATTTCTTCCACTGCAAGTATTCAACCATGAAATATTTTTCTGTCCAATTGTTTACAGTTTGATGGAGAATAGATATGCATCTTTAATCCATAGTTTAGCCTGCAATTTATTAATTATGATGGCAATTTACTCTGAGTTTTTGATAAACTAAACCTCATAATTTTTCCTTTGCGTTTTATTAGATCTGATGAAAAAATCCTCTATGAATCAACACTTTCCTTTGTTCTTCTTTTTCATTACTTTTGGCAAACAAAATTCTTCCTCTGCAATTATTCATTAAAGGAGAATTGACTATGCGTTTATGCCTTTGTCCTATGAATTCTTCCTAGCTCTTTACAACATTCAATTTGTTTTTTTGTAGGCGTTTTACTCATCTGTTGGCGGCTACAGAACCCATTTTTATTGTGTTTTAATTTCTCTGCAAGTTATTACGTTTATGGCGATTTCACCCTGTGGGTCACTCACACTTGCCAATTTTTTATTAAATTTTCTAGTCATTTAGGGTCTAACAAGATAAATTCCTATAAATTTAGTGAAAGACCCTTTTTATTATGTGTATGGAGGGATAACAGTGCTACTTGGTGCATTCCATGTGGTAGCGATTGTTACGTTAACTGGATAGTGAATTGTTAGCGTTTAAACTAGAAAGCGATTGTTAGCATTTAAACTGGGTAGCGAAATTTTTACTCAGAACTACCTACTGCGATTTTGTTATATTAATTGAATGACAATGATATGGTAGGTGAATTATGGCTGTGTAATGAAAATGTTTTAGCATGCAAGGTGTGACTGCAAACTTAAAATACTCAGAGATATACGCACTGCGTTTAATAGTATAATTTTCTCTGCGTGCTACTTATATATTCACCGATTATCTATGATGGTGATGTGTCAATTCGTTATTACCAAATCATTTTTTTTGCAATTTGTTTTTACTAGTGCGTTTTTACCAAGATATTGATTGCGTCCTTACCTTAAGTTTATAGTGTTTTACCCAACATACCCATAATTGTTTTCATGCCACTTTACATAATATACACACTATGATTTCCGTGGAAATTACTCAGCGTTATCCTATTCATTGTTTTTATTACACAACCATATCTTATTTACCAAACGATATGTTGAGAATCTCTACATTAACATTTTTGGCCATCACTCCATAAACCTGGAAGGCTCTTTTCACGAACTGGAGGCTCTGTCACTATAATTACAGGAGCTCATTCCCGACTGTTAAAGGTTCTAGGTATTTCAGGGGCGTTGAAATAGGGGTGGTGGTTTCTGATTAACACTGGTTGTCAGTTCCGATTCTTTTAATTTAAAAGCATGGAATCCATTTTCCAATAGCCCCCTTTCGGCCTCAAAATGTACTGATGAAGATGTGAAATGTAATCCATTTATATTTGTTATAAATATATGAGTAATTTTCGTTTCTGGAATAAGACAGTGTAGTTTGGATGGAGAATTTAATAGTCAACTTGTATGTTTAATAGACATAAATTTTATGTACATTTGTATGTATGACAATGACCTATCCAAATATTTATCAAAATATTACCTTTAAATTTATAAATAGAACTTAATAGACAATGATGTTAGGAAAACGATTATTATTACCGTGATAGCCAAATATATAAAAAATGGGAGTTGAGACCTCGGCAGATGTGTTGCCGCCCTAATTATTGTTATTTAATTTGCCCCTCCAACTCCATAGATATGCTACATATGTCAATATAATGGTGGTAACACAAAGTAATGGCAAACTATTTTCATGTGTAAAAACTTAGTAAAACAATATAAGTTGATAAAAATATTAACCAATAAGAAACTTGAAAATTAAAATTTACTCTAATTTTCAAGGATTTTGGAGTACGCAGAGAACCTTGAAACTCATGGCCAAAGACTTGATGAAATACCAGGATAATGTTGTTAAGTACTCCATTAATTAGATTAAGTGGAATTTTAGATAATAAGGAAAGTGATATATTATTACAGTGATTATCATTATTATAGTGATATATGTTAGGCAAGCGATATGTTATTACAATGAATTGAACGACTATTGACAACAATTTTTACGTAATGTGTGGCTGCGTTTGAATTTTAATTAGACAATGATTTTATATATTAAATGAAAACAATATCATATTAAATCTTCTATATAATATATTTGATAGACCACAATATAATCTAGACAACCTTTATTAATAGATAACAATAATTGTTAGAAGGATATCAATGTTATACGACTATCTATTAACATGCATATATTTTATAGTTAGATTGTGTTACCATTGTTAGACATAGATCCTTGATAGAAAACCATGTGGATTGTTGACAATAAACTTTTACGTACAACGATATTAAGGTTAGATAGCGTTTCCTTGTGGCTACCAAAGAGAATAATCCTTAGATGGTTAATCGTGTCCTTTAATTGATGTACTTTTGCCTGAGATTTTGTTGTGCCTCAATTACCATCTCACATATTTCCTTGTGACAGCATGATTCCAGTTGAGGGGATCATGGCACGCCCTATTGGATAGCGGAAAATGATAACTTGGTCATAGTCGGAAATCCCATTGAGGGTGTTTTTTATCGTTGTAAGTTGTTGTTAGAACTTGGGTTGTAACGCCTTCATGCATTTGTGTTGTGCACCTTTGAGGTTCTAGTTATTTTTCGTCTATACCATTGTGTCAGGAATGTGGACGTTGTCACTTAGCCTATAGGCATCGTCATGTTTGTGTCGGGCGAGTAGTCATTTCTCTTTGTCCTTTATTTCTGCATGTTTCACCTAGTTGCTCGATGTGCTAATGTTAATTCATTGTTCTATGTTTTCGGATATGCTTGCATTGTGTTTGTCATCAATTGTGTGGTTCAACTGTTGTCATCATTAAATTCCTACCTAAAAACAAAATAATTTTTTTCACTTTTTGCTTCACTGGTAGTAGTAACGTTTGGGGTCATTACATGTGGTATCAGAGTAGGTTCAACCTTGCGACTGTGGATTGCCAGGATTTCCACTGCAGTAAGCCCATGAGTATTAACTGTTGTGTTAATTAAAAACCTTAACGTGTCCATCTGGTGACCGCATTTAGAGGACGCCTCTGAGGTTCGCAACGTGGTGTCATGGAAGGAGGTGTGATGTCTCCAAAATTTCCTGCACCCTCAGAGTCAAACCCCCAAGGGGAAGAACAAGTCCTTGGACTGGATTCACTTGTTGTTAGGGATGATGATAGTCTGACAAGGCCCTTCCAGGAAATGCCAAAGGGCCTTTATTCACAATCAGTACTAAGATGAGGCTAGGGAACCTATACCCCTAAGGGTCCACAACGTGCCCAATCCAGTACCGTTAGCATCCATCGAGAACTTGAGAGAGTTGAGTTCTAGAGTCCTCGAGTGTCGCGGACAACTGTGCCATCGAGGCACGGTTGTATATCAAGGAGCTATGCTTCACACTTCACGATACGAACTCTGGCATGAAGTTATGCATGGTGGTCTTTCAACTGAAGGGGAACACTCTTCTATGGTGGAAGATGCTCATGCCACTTTGAACATGCTCGTGGATGACATGTCATGGAAACTATTCGAGGAATGGTTCTAGGAGAGGTATATTTATGAGGAGTTCATCTAGTGTCATATCAACAAGTTTGATGCCTTGTGACAAGGCATCCACATGATTCCCGCATACGAGGCCCATTTTGGAGTTTCTTCAGTATTCTTCGCACCAAATTACCCAAAAGCGTGAGGTCAAGAAGAGGGAGTTTGGCCTTAATGTTAGAATTCAGCTTCTACTTCACGTACCAGGATTATTGGATCGAAGAAAGTGTGTTGGATTGTGGGGAGCCACATTACCTACATTACTGCCCAGAGGAAAGGACTGTAGCATCTGGATCAGCCGGACCCACTACCGTGGGAGTTTTGGGCAAGGCCCATCAAATTCTTGCAATGGTGAATAACTGCTAGGTAGAGCACCATTCGACTGTGCTCGAGATGTTAGGTACCGTCGCTGACTAGACCCTTAGTATTTGATAGATCACGGTGCTTCCGATAGTTTCATCTCTGGTGTAGCGCTAAAAAGGATTAAGGTAAAGGCAATCAAACATCATGAGTTTAGCTTCGTAGAGATGGCTTTGGGAGAAAAAAAGAAGTTCGGAGGAAAGGTTACAGGTTGTACCCTTAACATGGGAGAGTTTGTCACCAGGGCCAACCTGTACGTCATGATCTTAGGATCTTATGATGTCATGATTGGTATGGACTGGTTGGAATCACATGAGGTGATACTAAACTGTAAGACAAAATGGTTGAGCTTGGTCGATGATGAGGGAAAAAGACACGTGATTTTAGGACGAAACCAAGGAGTTTCCCTGAGGTTCATCTCTTCCTTGCAACTACAGAAGAGTATGCATAAGGTATTTAAGCCTTATGTGATCCTTGCGTTAAACGAGAAGGGAGTAGCAGAAGGTCTAGAACACCTTCCGTTGGTGAGAGAGTTTGCAAACATCTTTCCAGAAGAGTTACCTGGGATGACGCCAGAGAGGGAATTGGAGTTTACTATAGAACTAAAATCAAGGACTGAACCGATAACTATAATGCCTTATGAGATGTTGACCCCAGAGTTACAGGAGTTGAGAATGCAACTGAAGGAATTGTTGGACCTGGGACTGATATGTCCAATTGTGTCACCATGGGGTGCGCCTGTTATTTTCATACAAAGAAGTATGGGTCATGGAGGTTGTGCATTGACTACCATCAATTGAACAAGGCAACGATCAAGAATCAGTATCCATTGTTGAGGATTGATAATCTGTTTGATCATATGAAGGGTGTGACGGTGTTGTCAAAGATCGATTTGCGATCAGGATATCACCAGTTACGGATTAAGGAGGATGACGTCCCTAAGACTGTCTTTAAGATGAGGTTTGGGCATTACGAGTTTATTGTTTTACTGTTTGGACTGACAAACACTCTAGGGGTATTTATGAGTTTGATGAACGAGGTGTTCCGTGAGTAATTGGACAAGTTCGTCCAAGTATTCATTGATGTAATTTTGATTTACTCTCGGACGATGGAGGAACATGACGAGCACTTGCGCTTGGCACTACAATGTCTACGAGAGCACAAATTATATGGGAATTTGTCCAAATGCTCGTTTTATCAATAAAGGATTCACTACTTAGGGCATGTCATTTCCAACAAAGGTATCATCATGGATCCATCAAAGGTCGAGGCTATTATGAAATGGACCATGCCAAGGAATGTCCCATAATTTCATAGATTCATGGGTTTAGTAGGATACTATCAAAGGTTCGTTGAGGGATTTTCGAAGATAGCAAATCCGATCATGAAATTGTAGAAGAACAAGAATTTTGTTTGGACCGAGGAATGCGCGAAAGCATTTGGGAGGCTCAAAGAGTTGTTGACAACAACATCGACACTAAAGGTCCCTAACATGGACGTGGAATTCTTGGCATTCACTGACACATCCAAGGAAGGCTTAGGATTCTTGATGCAAGACGGTCGAGTGATCGCTTACACCTCGAGGAAACGAAGAATGCATGAGGAGAACTACCTTGTTTGACAAAAAATTTAACTAAAGATGGACCACTGTGGACTACAACACATCTTTATGCAAAGAGACCTGAACGCGCGACAATGACGTTGGTCGGAATCACTTAACGAGTATGATTTCGATATTTCTTACATAAAAGGAATAGTGAACCGAGTGACAGATGCATTGATTCAAAGACCAGGCATTTTCGGTGTTACCTCTTCAAACGAATCTATGTGGAAGGATCCTATATTTACAGTGCGATGATGACTGGTACAAAGAGGTCAAGGATTTTATTGGAAAAAACAAAATGATGGTACCAAGATTTGAAGGATTTACATTAAACGACGACAGACTACTGAGATTTAAAAATCGAATCTATGTACCCCCAAATGACGAGTTGAGGAGTTGATACTAAACGAGGCTCACAGAGAAGTGTACATGGATCAATCGGGAGTCACGAATATGAGGGAGAACCTTAAAAACAAATCCTTATGGAAAGGAATGAAGGCAGACATAGTTAACTATGGGGCCAAATGTCTAGAATTTCAGCAGTTGAAGGGTGAACATAGACATCCAGTTGGATTACTACAACCACACACTATTCCAGAATTTAAATGGGAGGTTATTTCGATGGATTTCATTGTTGTATTGCCACTGACGGCAAGGAGACATGAATCAAATTTTGTGGTAGTCGACACTCTGAAGAAGAGTGCTCATTTTATTCTAGTGTGTATGACGTATCAGAAACATGACATAGCTAGATTTTCCATCAGTGAGATCATGCGGCTTCATGACGTACCTAAAAGGATTATATATGATCAAGGATCGGTGTTACTGGACAATTTTTGACTAGTTTCCAAGAAGCCTTGGGAACCCAACTTAACTTTAGAACTGCGTATCGCCCGAAGATTGATGCGCAGACCGAACCAATGAACCAGACCTTGGAAGACACGTTGCAAATGCACGTGATGGACCAACAGAAGCATTGTGAAGAATTCTTGACACAAGTAGAATTCGCTTATAACAACAGTTACCAAAGCACCATTAAGATGACACCCTTCGATTTTCTTTATGGGTGACTGTGTCAGACGCCTTTGAGTTGGGATCGGCTTGAGGATAGGGTGATGGTGGGACCAAAAGCGATCCAAGAAATAGAATATTAAATGAAAACTATAAGACAAAGGATCAAGGAAGCGTAGGATCGGCAGAAGAGTTATGCCGATGAATGTTGTGTCGACCATAGTTACGATGTGGTGATCGAGTATTTTTGTGGTTGAAACCATGTAAGAGTTCATGCAAGTTTGGAAAGGGGACAAACTATCTCCTAGGTTCGTGGGATCCTACGATATTGTGGAAAAGAGAGGCCCGTGGCCTATTGACTAGCCTTTACTGATTCTTGAGGCGTATGAACGATGTCTTTCACATCTTTGTTTGAGACATTATGATTAGTGATCCTACAAATTTTTGACTTGAGCACCTTGTGGGTGTCATATGAGGTTGTGCTCATGGTTGAGCCGATCCACATCCTACATCATCACATTTGACAGCTATGACTTTGAACAGTAGATGAGGTCAAGGTCTAGTGGGACAACTATAGTCCGCACTAGGGGACCTCAGAGGACACATATGTTATGTGCCTATAGTTTCAATTTTTTTTGGATAGATAGACTTATGATACTATGATACATATTATTTCAGCACTTATATACTGTGAAACTTCGAGACGAAGTTTAGACCAAGAGGGGGTGTATGTAACATCCCTCTCTTGTGTGCACTGAGGGAAATTATTCTTTGAGGACACTTGCTTGCAAGTGATCCAGATTATTATACCATTGACTGTTGATTATTATTATGAGGCACTATGTATGTGATTATATGTTATTTTGTTGTATTGACTTAGGCAAGTGCTATTGACTCGATTCTCCTGAGTGTGCAATATTTGGACCTTGAGGATGCTGAGGAGTTGATGAAACCCTTGGACTCTGGATCGAGTCAAGGAGTGGACTATTAGGGTCTGATTGTTGTATATATATGACATATGTGCATCTAATTAGATGTTATGATTATGGATTTTGTTCCTACATGATTTGCTGATGATGCAGGCTCACGATAGTTTGCCGACCAGACTCACATGCATGTGGAGTAGAGGGGTCATGCATGATAACCAGAGACGTTGAGGGAGAGGTGTGGACAACAAGCATGCCACAGCCTACTAGCACTCCCTTCGTGGCTCTAACAATAGGTTAACGACTACCTATTTCACGAATACCCATGATGCCGTGAGGGAAGACTGCGACAGTCGCTCACGATGATTCTAAGGGGCATGCAATAAGGTAGGGGCCTTATTCCTAAAAGGCCCTTAGTCTCCCACAAGATTACCTGGCAGAGTATTGATTGCAGGGGTTTTGATGTCTACCAAGTTAATCAAGAGGCGAGTGGCACCCTTGGAGCATGTAGTGCCTCTTGAAGGGCATGTTGTGCAAGAAAAAATGGAATGAGGTGAGTGGCACCCTTGGAGCATGTAGTGTGTCCTGAAGGGCAGGTCGCGCAAGGGAAACAGATTGAGGCGAGTGGCACCCTTGGAACACCTATTGCGTCCTGAATGGCACGTCGCGTTGTTAATTAATAAATGGATAAACCTAAATGGCCCTAGGACAAATAACGTGATAAGAAAAATTTAAAACATTTCCCCTAATAAAATGTTACCCAGCGTAGGAAAAAAAAGTCTAGGTCTAAGTGATACTTGTGACAAAAGAAATTTTAATCTATTTATATAAAAAACAATAAAAAAACAATAATAATTAATAATGATAATCATCATTAATCATGTGACGAGAAGGGGGTAAGTAGTTCAGTTAATTTATAAAAATATTTTTGGGGATAAAATGTAAAAAGGGGAAAAAGGGGAAATAATTGTTTTGTCACTTATGCCAATAAAAATTTATTAATTAAAAAGGAAAAAGGGAAAAAGTTACTTTCTACACCTGCCAATTTGACTTTTAAATGAAAAGGGAAACAGAGAAATTTAAAAGAGTTAGGAAACTAGGAAAAAGAGGGAACATAAAAAGAAAGGGGAAACCCAAGGAAAAAGCAGAAAGTCTAACTTAGTAAGGTATCTAGCATTTAAGAACTTTCTAAATTAAACTCAACTAGTAAATTAGTAAGGGGGAAAGTCATTAAAACTTGTAAGGGAATATGGGGACACCTAGGAGCGATTCTAGGAGTGCTTTTAGGTGGGTGAGGGAAATAGGAGTAATTAATTAATTAATCAAATTAATTTATGGTGCAATGAAGGGGATGGGTGACACATGTATGGGTAGGATTTTATGAATTAAATTGTTGAAAAAAAAATTAAATGGGAATTTGGGAAAGCAAATGACTTCGAAACTCTATATAATAGAGGGAGGAGAAGGATGATGGATCTCTTCTATTATGTGTAACGTTACGCTGCAAAGTTTTAGACTTGACTGACTTAGCTTGTGGGAGTTGGGATACCCATCTCGGTGAGGAGTGGTAGCTCGGCCTTGCGAGGCAAGCTGGGAGCTAGATAATTCTATGGTTAGTGTGTGTGGCCCCTTTGCGGATAGGGGGAATTAGGGGGAAGAAGAGTACCCCTAGCATTGGCTGGAAAGTACCAGTGAAGTCTCATCGGTCGAAAACTGAGATCTATATGGAGTGTGCAGGACAAAAACTCAGAGTGGACAACTTGGGCTACGATATGCTTCCTTTATTTCTGCATGGTAGATTATTATACTTTGTGCTTTTAGTTCTGTATATTTAATTGGGTAAATAAAATGATTGACCTAGCATTTTAATTGATAACTGAATCTCCCCCATAGCCTTAAGCTCATTGTTGATTCATTCCCTTATCTTTTGATCCTTGCATGTCATGACCGTCCTATGGTGTTATTGATTTTGTGATGATTTTTCCCTTCTTACTTCGTCCTCATTCCTAGCTCATCAGTACTCACCTGGGAAGTTGGCCAGGAGATGGATCGACAGTCATCACTTTGGTGTTAATAGACCTATAGATCCTAATACCCTACCTTTCTATGCGATGATCATGAGTGACAAATGTTTCTGCCTAGCCGTCTACCCATGCTGATTGTTCTTGGTTGACTGATTGTCTTGCGCTTTCTTGCGATTGAATACCTCTCTGTACTGTTCATTTTTTCCATTGCAAGTATTCAACAAAGAAATATTTTTCTGTGCAATTGTTTACAGTTCTATGGAGAATAGCTCTGCATCTTTAATCCATAGTGTACCCTCCGATTTATTAATTCTAATGGAAATTTACTCTGATTTTTCGATGCACTAAACCTCATTATTTTTCCTCTGTGTTTTATTAGATCTGATGAAAAAATCCTCTGCAAATCAACACTTTCCTTTGCTCTGAGTTTTCATTACTTTTGGAAAATAGAATTCTTCCTCTGCCATTATTCATTAAAGGTGAATTGACTCTGTGTTAATGCCTCTGGCTTGCGAATTCTTGCTAGCTCTTTACAACATTAATTTTGTTTTTTTTGTAAGAGTTTTACCCATCTATTGGCTGCTATAGAACCCCTTTTTATTGCACTTTAATTTCTCTGCAAGTTATTATGTTTATGGCAATTCTACCCTGTGTGTCACTCACACTTTCCAACTTTTTATTAAATTTTCTGGTCATTAAGAGTATGATAGCATAAATTCGTAGCAATTTAGTGACAACCCTTTTTTATTATGTGTATGGAGGGATAACAGTGCTACCCGGTGCATTCCATTGGGTAGCGATTATTACATTAACTGGGTAGTGATTTCTAGCATTTAAACGGGGTAGTGATTGTTAGCGTTTAAACTGGGTAGTGAAATTTTTACTGAGAACTACTCATTGTGATTTTGTTATATTAATTGAATGAAAACGATATGGTAGGTGCATTATGGTTGTGTAATGACAACGTTTTAGCATGCAAAGTGTGACTGCGAACTTAAAATACTCAGAGATATAACCACTGTGTTTAATACACTTATTTTCTCTGCGTGGTACCTATATATTCACCGATTATATTTGATGACGATGTGTCAATTCGTTATTACCAAATCATTTTTTTTGCAATTTTTTTTTACTAATATGTTTTTACCTAGAGATTTATTGCATCCTTACCTTGAGTTGACAATGTTTTACCCAACATATCCACAATTGTTTTCATGGCACTTTACATAATCTACACACTATGATTTCTGTGGAAATTACTCAACATTATCCTATAATTCATTGTTTTTGTTACACAACCATATCTTATTTACCCAATGATATGATGAGAATATCTACATTAACGTTTTTGGCCATCACTCAATAAACCTGGAAGGCTCTTTTCACGAACCAGACACTCTATCACTATAATTACATGAGCTCATTCCGGACTGTTAAAGGTTCCAGGTATTTCATGGACGTCGAAATAGAGGTGGTGGTTTCTGATTAACATTGGTTGTCAATTCTGATTTTTTGGATATAAAAGCTTGGACTCCATCTGCCAATAGCGCCCTTTCGGCCTCAAAATTTACTGATCAAGATGTGAAATGTAATCCATTTGTATTTTTTATAAATATAAGAGTAATTTTCGTTTCTGGAAAAAGACGGTGTAGCTTGGATGGCGGATTTAGTAGTCATCTTGTATGTTTAATAGAAATAAATTTTATGTACACTTGTATGTATGACAATGACCTATCCAAACCTTTATCAAAATCTTACCTTTAAATTTATAAATAGAACTTAATAGACAACAATGTTAGGCATGCAATTATTATTACCGTGATAGCCAAATATATAAAAAATTGAAAGTTGGAACCCCGACAGATATGCTACCGCCCTAATTATTGTTATTTAATTTGCCCCTTCAACTCCTTACCTCTGCTACATACATCAATATAACGGTGGTAACAAAAAGTAATGGCAAATTGTTTGCATGTGTAAAACCTTAGTAAAACAATATAATTTGATAAAAATATTAGCCAATAAACAACTTGAAAATTAAAATTTACTTTAATTTTCAAGTATTTTGGAGTACGCAGAAAACCTTAAAACTCATGGATGAAGACTTGATTAAATACCAGGATAATGTTGTTAAGTACTCCATTAATTAGAGTAAGTGGAATTTTAGATAACAAGTAAAGTGATATATTATTACAATGATTATCATTATTACAGTGATATATGTTAGGCAGACGATATGTTATTACAATGAATTGAACGACTATTGACAACAATTTTTATGTAATGTGTGGCTGCATTTGAATTTTAATTAGACAACGATTTTATATATTAAATGACAACAATATCATATCAAATATGCTATATAATGTATTTGATAGACCACAATATAATCTAGACAACCTTTACTAATAGATAGTAATACCTGTTAGAAGGATATCAATGTTATACGACTATTTATTAACAGACAAAGATTTTACAGTTAGACTGTGTTACCATTGTTAGAAGTAGATCCTTGATAGACAACCATGTGGATTGTTGACAACGAACTTTTACAGACAATGATATTAAGGTTAGATAGCATTTCCTTGTGGCTACCAAAGAAAATAATCCTTAGATGGCTAATCGCGTCCTTTAATTGTTGAAGGTTTGCCTGAAATTTTGTTGCGTCTCAGTTACTGTCTCGCCTATTGCCTTGTGATGACATGATTCCAGTTGAGGGGATCATGGCACACCCTATTGGATAGCGACGAATGATAACTTGGTCGGAGTCGGGCGTCCCGTTGACGGTGTTTTTGATCGTTATAAGTTGTTGTTGGCACTCGGGTTGTAACATCTTCATGTGTTTGGGTTGCGCACCTTTGAGGTTCTAGTTTATGGTCTTCGAGACCATTGTGTCGGAAATGTGGATCTTGTTCCTTATCATGTAGGCATCATCGTGTTTGTGTCGGGTGGGTAGTCATTTCTGTCTGTCCTTGATTTCCACATGTTTCACCCCATTTCTTGATGTGCTAATGTTAATTCGTTGTTGTCTTTTGTCATATCTTCTTGCGTGGTGTTTTTCGTTAGTTGTGTGGTTCAACTGTTGTCATCATTGCCTTCCTGCCTAAAAACAAAAAAAAAAATTGCAGTTTTTTCTTCGCTGGTAGCAGTAACGTTTGGGGTCATTACACACAACCAGTTTATTTGTTAGTCTCTCTGTCTTGAAATAGGGATTCATTCATGCACTAGGAACTTTTGTTCTCCCTGAAGTTGTAAAGAAAATTGTATTTCTTAAATATAATCGAGAAATTTTTTCTGTTGGAAAAAATAATTAAGTATTTAACTTAGTATTATAAAATTTCTATATTATAGTGTTTAATAATATAGTGATTTCAATTATTAATGGAAAAATTTAGAAAAAGTGTTTTATAGGGGATTCAATGACAAATTCATTGGGATAAACTCTACCACCTACAAGGATGATTTTAGGGGCTAAATTTCACTCATGGGCTAATTTTCCATGGTTTTTCCAAAAATGAGATTCACTATTTTAAAAATGATTCGCCCAAATTCTATAGGATAAAATTATTTTACCATAAAAATTGCCAAAAATTTATAAAAACTATATAAAATCCTTAGAAATTTGAATATTTTTACAAAAACATTGCCAAACATTTATAGTTGGCATATGAACGATTAGTAAGATTCGCCAAGGTTTCTACATTCTAAAATAAATTTACATCCTTAAAATCATCCTTGACCACCTAAATTGGAGAAGATGAAGGGGTTTCACCTTCTCGTATTTGTTTTTGTAGAAAATCATGTAGAATGGGGGTGGAATTTCTAATCCCTTGATTGAATATTATATCTTGAGGTTTTATTAAAATATGGATCGAGCACTATGATATAATTTTAAAAGACCTTGATACAAGGTTTATTGAACCCTCGATTGAGTACATGTTGAATTAACAAAAAATATTAATTAAGGTAAGTGCGAACCTTAATTGAGGCAATGATCCCAATCAAGGTATAAACCTAAATTGAGGTATTCTTGGAAAAGAAAATGAAATGCAACATAACCAAACCCCATTAATCCATAAAATAAAAAGAAAAATGTCAAAACACTTATTTACTTTATGATTGTGAAAAAATAAACTATAAAATAAAAATGTATGAAATAAAATATTAACCACTAATGAAAATGAGGAATATTTTAAAGAAAAAGATGAAATATGATCACTATTGAGTTGATGAAGTGCAATAGAAGAATAATGAAAATGGGGAATATTTTAAAGAAAAACATGAAATACGATTACTATTGAGTTGGTGAAGATGAAGTGCAAGAGAATGATAAAAAGATAATAAGAAAAGATGAACAAAATTGACACAATAACAAAAAGAGAATGTATGTTCATTTATATAAAGTTGATGGACGATTTTCTAGCAATGGAGTGTTCAATGGAGTGTTGATGGATGTTCTCATTTAAAAACACATGTGCATTGTTGTTACTAAAACATTAAGGTTCTCGAACCCCTGGATGTTGCCCCCATAGCTTTCCAACTCAATTTTTTTAAAAATGTGCTTGTATTAGTAATTATGTGTGCATTCCTATATTTTTTTTTTTTAAATAAAAAAGGGATAGTACCTTCTATTTTATATTATCTCAAAATCATGGCCAAGTAACCAGTCTCATAGCCATAGTCACCACAAAAAATGCTGCCGGTAACCGGAAACCAACATTATTGGGAAACATCTAGCAGTTATACAGTTAAAACCTTAAGAAAAGAGGCATCTGTCCTGCCCGTAGGAAACCAGGACAGATGCCAGTGGTCTAGATAAACCTATAACAGTTGTACAAAAATACTAAAAAACCAGGAAAACAAGGAGCCTAATCACCCGGTGACGTGTCGCTCCCACCAGTTCCCACCACGATAGCGAAACTCTGCATGCATAGGGGACACTTGCGCTGAGCAGGAACCCCGGAGAGCGCATCGAGGAGCAGATCAATGCGCTGGCCCATGATGCTAGCTCTGTGTTCCAAGTCCGCAATGTGTCCACGGAGCCCGAATACCAAGTCCAGGAGTGCGTCGCTGGAGAAAGGGCCAAGTGTTTCGGCATCCGTGCCACTTGGAGGAGCAGTTGTCCGATCCACCCCATCGCCTTCGCCAGTCTCAAGCGCCCCCTGAGCCTTTGCCTGCTCTGCCTTCTCCATCTTCTCTGCATCAGTGTCTTGCATGTCACCCTCCCACGTGATTTCTTCCACCACGCAGCTAGGAGGGTCGAATTTTTCTTCCATAGTCGGCGAGCTCTGGTTGTCCTGCGTGCTGAACGTCTCCAAAGATTTTGGCATCACTTCACTCAGCCAGTCCCCCATTGACGGGTCCTCTTCCACCACACAGTCGGGGAACAAATCCGCTTGCTCGGTTACCCTTTCAATCCTGCTGCAACCAGCGTCTTGCTCTGCAATGGTGTTGAGCATTGCCCTCCTCTCGACCCGCGCCTTCTTCTTGAGGAAGGAAGAGGCCAGAGCCAAGGCCCACTCAAGCTCCTCCTCCCTGCGTCGCTGCGCTTTGAGCGCCTCCCAGGCGGAACCCCTTCGAGGTTTCCCTCGTCTCCTCACCATGATAATCAAGCAAATGCCAATCGAACGCTGGGCTGGGATAGGAGGAAGCCAACCCAAGCGCAATTGCAAGTGCAGAGTGCAGACAAGCCGGCCCTGTTCGAACCCACAAAGAAGAAATTCTGTCGATGCCGCACCAGGAGCTTTCCTCTGCAGCTCGGGCACAAAATGAAAACCACGAGCAAACTTGTGAATCCTCCGTCCATCCATATTAGCAACGAATTCATGAGCGAGTGGAGAGTTAATTGTCGCGCGAGGGAGGAGTACCTCCATCGCCTGCCCTCTGCTGTGGCTTACCATCAATGTAAATGAGAAGAGGAGGGTGGCAGCCATCAGCTGTAAATACAGCGCTAGTGCGAGTCCAAGTGTCATTCCGTTCTCCCGCGTGTCACCCCATCCGGGGATGTGCATTCCTATATTTATTAAGTGATACTGATTGTATTGTTACACAACGTTGTCAATTCGACAACAATAAAGAAGCAATTTGAGGAGGTTTTGAAGGATTTTTTTTGGGTGTCAATGAAACATAGATGTAATGGAGCAATTTGAAGAGGTGTTGAAGAATTTTTTTGGGTGTCAATGAAACATAGATGTTACTTCTTCTTTTATTGATTAGAAGTAGCTTTCCTAAAACTTATTTGTTTTTGTATTTTATAATTTATAAAATTAAATAAAAATATAATTAAAAGTTTTTTTTAATTTTTTTTTTATATATAATTAAAAAGCATTAACTAAAAACAAAAATGTTTTTCTTTGTAGTTTGTTTTTAACTTCTTCGTCATCTTGTTTTTAATTTACTTTTAACTTTATGTAATTTAGTATTTATGAATTATAACATTACATAATTTAGTATTTATGAATTATAAACTTAGATGAACTTGAAGCCAAGAGCATTTGCAATGTATATGTAATAACATTTCAAATTAGCTGATAAAAAGTATACTATATTTTAGATTATTTAATAAGATTTTTGAACTACTAAGTGTAAGTGTAATACTGACGTGTAACCATCCTATATGGGTCGATGAATAGGTTAGGCCTTACATAATAGAGAAAAAAAAGATATTTAAATTGATAAATCAAAATGATCCAATTTTTTTTTTTTATATTGATGTCAAACTGAAAATATACACATTTCAGTCTGATTCATTTGCGTTATGACAAACCTACACATCATACCAAAACATAGTTTTGTCATAGTATTCTGGGTTGAATTTCATTTACGTTCCTTAGTCCCATGGATTTCAATCTGGCATAAATGTTATTAAGTATATTTAATTTATTTGTGATTAAATTTATTATTATTATTATTATTATTATTATATATATATATATATATATATATATATATATAATTTAGTTCTATGGATCTCAATATGACATAAATGTTATTAAATACNTTATTATATATATATATATATATATATATATATATATATATATATATATATATATATATATATATATATATATAAAATTTTGAAGTGTTAATTAAAGATGATGTGTAAAATCAAATTTAAAGTAAAGATTAATTTGAAATTTATTAAATTTTTAAAACCTATTATTAAATAGATTACATGTTACTTATACATTAATAAGTAATTTAGTGTTAATTAAGAAAACCTAACATTTATCTTATGTTAAATCTATTTTAAATATATTGTTTATGAATTATGAATTGACTTATACGTTGATATAGTAATTTATAATTTATATAGTAATTTATAATTTATAGTTAGTCAAATTCATTTTTAAAATGTTGACATAGTAATTTATAATTTATAATTAATAATTAATCAAATTTATTTTCAATATATATGATTCAATATATTATTAATTAATTTATAAATCAATACTTATAAAAAGTATAATATATGATTCAATATATTATTAATTAATTTATAAATCAATACTTATAAAAAGTATAATAATATATGATAATTAAAAAATAATAATTTGACGGACACTGAATTAATGAGTGAAAAAACTACATATAATATGAAGCCTAAGCCTAATGGATATGAGTGACATAAACCTAACCTAAATTAGTCACATTGTGTGTTATCGTAAGTCTATGAGTTAGGCGCGTTCTTTTTGATGATACATTAGATCATGATGGCGAAGATTTTCTTTTTTCTAAAGAGTGATATGGGAATCAATGAGCTCACAAGAAAGGCACATGATATGATATCCATCACTAAATGAGATGAAATGTAACCTATATTGTATTGTAATAAATCTTCTGTATTATGGGCATGGGTATACTAATGAAGATTCTAATAATATAGGTATTTTAATTATTAAATTTTCTATATTATGGGCATAGAAGTCAAGATTTTAATAATATGGATATTTTAATTATTAATAGCAAAGATTATAAGATAGTGTTTTGTATAATTAAAACAATTATAAAGGTTATATTAGATATTTCATATTATTATGATAAATAATAAAAGTATATTTATATTTGATTTGAATTATCATTTTTATTTATAAATTTTAAAGTAATCAATTTTTATTAATTTGATTATTTTAATTTAGAAATAACATTGTAAAGAGAAAACACAATTAAATAGATCACTTTAGATAGAGAGTTTACATTGTAATGCATTATGTTATTTCATATTAGAAATTAAAATAGCTTAAGACCAAGGCATATATTGAAAATACTATTTCACTTAGCTATTAAATAAAAAATATATTAGATATTCTTTTAACTACTTCATGTATAATTGGAAGAAGGTGTATTTTCATGATTAGATGGAACATGTATACATTTAGACGCACCCTTCATTGATGCACACTACCCTTATTCAGGTTTTATATTTTTGTTATTGTTTGTAATTTTGAGACAAAACTTTGGATGGATGTTGCAAACAAAATAGCCATCGAAGTCATGTTACATAGGTGTGAAGTTGTGAATATGTGTCTCACTTTGTAGTGAAATGCCATAATAAAAATTTGACATTTTACATATTTTTTAAATTAGAGGCTTAGAAAGTCATATACCCTGTGGGAATTTTGATGTGTAGTAAGAAAATGTTTGTAAGGAATTGTATTATATTTCTAACAATATTTTTTTTTTAATATTGATGTTATTTATAGTGTAAAATTTTCATTCAATTATAAGTTTGTCTTTGCAAATTTCTAAAAAAGTTAACAAGTCATTTTTCTTCCCAACAATTAATTTAATGTTCAAAATATAATTTTCAAAAGAAAATTATGCAAGCATGATTTACACATAACATAGTCTACCCTACATATTCTTTTAAAATAGTGTTTTTGAAAAACTATATTTTTTTTTGTAATTTTGGAAATCTAACAATACCTTTTTGAATAGAAAACATCCACGTGTAGATCCCACATATTTTTAATAAATTTTTTATTATGTGATTTTTATTCACACAACCATATAAGAACTTGAATCACTTCTCCTACTCTAACAACTTTTAGGGATACATAAATAAAAACTTAAAAATTTATAATTTTTTTTGATAAGTGATTTAATAACTCCTCTTTATTCTTACACACAACTACTTCCTCTAAACATACCAATTTTCCACTTTCACTATATGGAAAATGAATATTGAAAACCACACTAATCTCCCATAACCATTTCTAAATATTACAACCTTTCAACCCCCTCCTATGAACATACCACTCTTCACTATGTAAAAGGAAATATTGAAAAAAGCACTGTTCTCCCCATAACCATTTCTAAATTTTAGATTAAACCTTTCATCAAAAATAACTAAACAACAACAACATTTATATAATAATCACATCACAGAAATTGAAAAACAACAATCTCAACACTTAACCCATCACTTATAAGTATGTCCCAGTAAATAATAACAACCTATCAATTTAACATCACAACAAAATACTCATTTACCCATGGCTTGACCCATGGGAGGTGCCATGGCAATCCCTGCCTGGGCTGATTGACGTTTTTCCATATTTACCGCCCACCCTGCGTATTGGACATCACATAAATAATCAAAGCTTGCAAGTCCTCGATCAATAACATTATTACAAGCGGCAGTTTCTACAATATAGTTATAAACACATGAACTGATTAATATATACATTACCCAGAGCTGGATCAAAGCCTCTGTTCTTGAGTTCTCTGTATTCCTGGCACAGAGCACAACACCCACAAAAGCAGTGAACAAGGCAGTCTCTACAAGGTTCCTCTGCCAAGTTGAATTTGGCGCGCAGCTTCTTTCTGTAGAAACAGACATATACAGGGGCTGACGTAGGACAGATGCATCAGCAAATAGTACACCAGTCCGCGCAGAAGGCAGGCTGCAAACATCACCAAACAAGAAGCGGAAACAGTTCTGGTGTTGTCAAATATAAAAATGATATTAAATTTTCTCTTGCTTTCTTCATTTTACTTAGAGGTATTACCGCTGTCGGCTATCTGACCAAAGGCTACGCATGGGCAAAAGCATGTGAGACAACCTGCAATAACTTGCGCATATGAATATTACCATTCTCTAAAGCTGCAGAAAAGAGAGATGACTATAATAATCATAATGAAAATATACACACAGCTGCTGCAATCTTGAGTGCAGTCGCAGAGTACGGTGGTCCATGCGGAGGGTTGCTGCTGATACATGCTTTCTTCTGTGTGAATTGAAATGGCGAAACATGCGGAGTAATAGGTTTTATCTCTTTTTTATTTTTATTTTCCCTGGTATCTTTACTCTTTACTTGGGAATACTTAGGGAGGCCTTAGATTGAAAAAGTTTCAACTTTTTCGACAAACAACACTCACCGGAATCTGGCATATGCATACCTCAACGTTTAAGTGTGAGATGATTCCATCCGTGACGTTGCATCTCAGATGATTCGATTTGAGTGGCAGGAATTTCAAGCGGACAGAGATGCGTGAACTTCGACGAAAATCAGGCCATCCATATGTTATGAACTGTGCAATATATCATGTCAGCCAGCAATATCCAGCCTGCTGCAGAGTCTTTAAGACTGCAGACTGGATGCCCGTGCAACACCATGGTACCCTCCCACATCCATGCATCCATCCCACCGCGCATCCATGCTACGGCGAATGCTATACACCATGCAGCAGCCCAATCATTGGGAAGCTGCTGCATGGTGTATTAATGGTACTGCTCCATGTCCATACCATGGGCGATACCATGCACCATAAAACCTGGGACCGCATTTTTTTTCACGGCGAGGCACCATAAATGCATCCATTCACCTGTCATGCATAGCATTAAACACACTGTCAGTTCTGTAAGCGACTCATCCCATGGAACTTTAAATTTGAAATTTGAACCGGTTTCCCTCCTCCTCAAGACCGGCCTTCTGCAATTTTGATTTTTGAAAACCCCGCGCAGAATGCTCTTTGAATATCCCGGAGATCGGCCTTCTTTTTTCAAATGAAATGGAATGCGAGAGGAACAATTCCTTGAGCGGTCATTTGCCAGAGCAGCTAGGACAGAACTCTCCTCTGGAATGGCTGGATGTTTCAAAGAATTTCTTCAGGGTCTAGTGCCCCCACATTTGTGCCGTGGAAGCAGTCTAACTATGTGCCCGTTGTTGTTAGGATCACCTGGACTGTTCCTGGCGGTTCTTCTGTTTGTTCTTTGTAGATGTATACATTGGAAAATCGTTCTAGTAGATTGATATGTTGTCAGATTACATTCTATGAGACTGAGTTTTTCCCATCCTGCCTTCGACAAAGTTACAGTTGAGCTCTCTCATGTCATCGGTAGAGTTAACAAGTATTATGACCCATCGCTCGAGTTTATATTAACTACCTTGCTTTTATGCATGTGAATTTCATGGTCAATGTGCAAGTTWTRTCGGCTCYWWGWATCMYRKGATWCWWRGAGCCGAYAWAACTTGCACATTGACCATGAAATTCACATGCATAAAAGCAAGGTAGTTAATATAAACTCGAGCGATGGGTCATAATACTTGTTAACTCTACCGATGACATGAGAGAGCTCAACTGTAACTTTGTCGAAGGCAGGATGGGAAAAACTCAGTCTCATAGAATGTAATCTGACAACATATCAATCTACTAGAACGATTTTCCAATGTATACATCTACAAAGAACAAACAGAGGGAATCTTTTTCTGATATTGGCAAACCTAAATATAAAGTCTTTTGCATCTACAGTGCCCCAGGATATGAAACCCTTGCTATCCTGGCCATGGACAAAAGTGCAACACCATCATTAGTATCATATATGCATGTAACCGGGAATTTACGCATGCCACCAGAAAACGTTTTTTAGACAAGGAAACCTTGAAAATATTTCTCAAGCCAACAAACAACAAATCAATGCTGCGCAAAGCATATTGGGAGGCTTAGACCCTTTGCACAATAGGCTATCCTGGAAGGACTTCAACTAGATCCATCGAAGTTGACAACCAAATCTTTTTGATGAACGGATTCGTTCATGCCCACAGTCGCAACTCGAGATCCCCAGGAACAGTCCAGGTGATCCTAACAACAACGGGCACATAGTTAGATTGCCTCCACGGCACAAATGTGGGGGCACTAGACCATGAAGAAATTCTTTGAAACATCCATCCATTCCAGAGGAGAGTTCTGTCCTAGCTGCTCTGGCAAATGACCGCTCAAGGAATTGTTCCTCTCGCATTCCATTTCATTTGAAAAAAATAAATCACAGGAAGGCCGATCTCCAGGATATTCAAAGAACATTCTGCGTGGGGTTTTCAAAAATCAAAATTGCAGAAGGCCGGTCTTGAGGAGGAGGGAAACCGGTTCAAATTTCAAATTTAAAGTTCCATGGGATGAGTCGCTTACAGAACTGACAGTGTGTTTAATGCTATGCATGATAGGTGAGTGGACGCATTTATGGTGTATGGTTTATGGTGCTTCACAGTGAAAAAAAATGCGGTCCCGGGTTTTATGATGCATGGTATCGCCCATGGTCTGGGCATGGAGCAGTGCCATTAATACACCATGCAACAACTTCCCAATGATTGGGCTGCTGCATGGTGTATAGCCTTCGCCTCCATGCTACTCCCTTTTCTGAGTCCCGCCGATCCTCCGGTGGTGAGACGACATGACACAACACTGTGAACAGTGAACTGCGTAAGCACTCATTTTCGAACGGCCTGAATGCCCTCCGCGCCCATTTTTGAATTTGAAATTAGCTAGATATTTCAAATGAGACAAATGTACATTATTTCCTCAGCGTCACATTTTCGAATTTGAAATGAGTTGGGTCGTGTGCCTTCGTACCAGCTATTTTGAGTTCCAAAGGAGAGAATTATACTGAATATCATATCCGTAGATGTGGATTTTGCCACCTGCAATTCAATCAAAATTAGGAAGATTTCTCTCAGAACGCCAGGCAAAACTCAACGATCTCCCGCAGCATTTCTGCAATCCACAAGAGGCCGACATTTTGTTTGTTAAACTGCAGGAATTTTGTTTGTTAAGCTGCAGGACTCATTGAAGGAATATCTTAGTAAAATTGTGATCGAGGGGGACTTCAAGCAGTTCGATGATGACAGGGGATTCACTGCATGGCTCGGATGCGGGAGATGTTTGAGGGCTACTACAGGTATTTCTGCAACACCGGTTCCATTGGTGTAAATTTTCTGGTGAAGGAGACAGAGACGCTGGAGAAGGCCAAAGGCCTTGGGCTTCCCAACTTCTTATCCCGTCCTGTCTTTTTGAGCCTGTTTGCAGATGCTGGTGGACCAGATCACTGAGAGGAGCTTGGAGCTGGTATTTATGGTATGGAAATATATGGAAACGTCATATTGCAAGTCATTGACTTTTATTGTTAGTGCTATCCATGGAAACAAACTGCAGTCTGCTCACATCCAAGGTCCACTGCGTAATCTCGTCGTATGCAGAAATCTCAGTAATGGCAATCGTGGCCACTTAAATATTCTAACTTATAAATATATACAAAGTTGTTGATATGCTTGAGAAATTGTCGGTTAAACGAGCTAAAATACTAGTTGTGTGTCAAGTTGTTCATAAGCTAATTGATATCTTGTTCTATTATCGAAACTGTGATCAAACCCACAAAAACTACAATAATCAACGGTTAAATAAAATTAGCCTTAACCACACCACATATTCATAACTTGGTTTGGGTTGATCTTTAAAAATTTCCATATTAATGTGTTCTTTAACTTTATTCTCTTCCATTATTCACTCACATGCAGAATTTTGTGGCTAACTTTTCTTAAAATTATGTTTCTTGGTACATATGGTTAAATGTGTGGTATGATAATTTCATACAAGTTATACATTCATGGGTAGATAAATGGACTAACATTTTTAGCATTATCCCCAATTAAGTTAATTTTTAGCATTATCCTCAACCAAGTTATTAAAAATGTTTGTATGAAATCACCAACATCATTAGTCAAGGTGGTAAAATTCTTTCTATCAAAGTTACATGTTGATTTGCATTATGTTTTTGTCATATTAAAAATACAAGAGATATTTTGATCATTCTATATAAAGTCAATTTCATAAAATTTGTATTAATTTAAGTTTAAAGTCTTTTGCAAACAAGTTAGAATCAATGTTTTCAAAGTGTAGAATTTGACATTTAAAAATGGAAAATCCAATTCTAAATTTGTAAATATGAGATTCCAAAATGGTATAATTGGATTTGATATTTGCATTTTTGGAATTTGATTTTGTAGATCTAGAATCCAACATTGGAACATTTAGAACTAGATTTTTCCCTCTAGAAACACAAAATGTAGGAAATGATCGGAGTAGTCGATGTTTTCTACTAGGGCTCCCAGTGAACATTGAGGGGCTCTGGAATTCAAATCACTCCTTCAATGGCTATTATGTCTCCAACTTTATTGGAAAAGCATTTAACATGGGACAAAGTAATGACTTTGATGTTGGATACGAGAGAATGAGTGCACTCTAGACTTCTTTCCAATCTCCATCTATGGGAAATTTTGCATACAGAAAGCCATGCTGGAGTATTTTTAGCATTATGATAGTCATCGAAGAGTCCCTTTAGCATTTTGATAGTCAACTGAGAGTCCCCTTCCACTACTGGCTTCTGAAAACCCTCATGGACAGTAGGAGAAGTTGGATTGTCAAAGAAGATTAACATCCCGAAGGATGCAATATTCCTCATCATTGCACTCCAAGTCTTGATCTCACCATTGGGAATTGAGAGTTTTCTCTTGGATATTAGTTGTGATATTGTGCCATAAGTGGTCTTCCTGGATCTGCAATTTTTTAAAGATTCTTTGATTTCGTTCCTTCCAAAGTTTCTAGAGAAAGAATCCCAGAAAGAGATGCCATACTCTATTAAGGATAGGGTTTGCGAAGTCCTTGCAATGCCAACTAAGAATGGTTGCAGAGAGGATAATTCTATCGTGGTTAGAGGTACAAAAAGTGAGGTATCCTTGATCCCAGTGGGAAAAGGAGAGGGGACGGGTGTTGAAAATATATTCCATTGATTCCCCATGTTGGCAACAATGTGAGTAGAATGTTGGCCCCAAGTGAGAATTTCACTATAGGATACAAGCCAAAGAAAGAAGGAAAATTTAGGCCCAAAATTATGTTTCCATATTTTGATCCTCGTGACCCATAGCATATGGTAGGCCTCCTTCATGTTGAAGCATCCTACTGGTTGAAAGTTGCATCCCAATTTGTCTGGTCCATCATGGATTCTTATCCTCTTGTTTGAAAGCTCGTGCTAGAATTTGTTTCAATCCAACTCATGGGGGAGAGTTTCCCATTTCTCTTGTGGGGGATAGGACCACCATTGATCCCATGGGCTTGTTGGAAGCTAGTATTGATAGAGCCAGTTTCGATGCCTGAGAACCATGTTGTGTCTTAAAGGTAGGAATTACTCATAATATTTGTAAGGCTATTGTTGCTGCCACACACCATCCTAGAACAAGGATTGGCGAACTTCTCTGATTTTCTAGAAGTAGTGTTATTGTATAATGTGGTGATTGTTCCACACTGCATTCCATATGAGGGATCCTAGGATATGGTCAGTCAAACTGATCAGATTGTGGCTGGGTGTGTGAGCACAATATTTTTTTTGTCAGAGTCGACCCCATAGGTAATCCTTATTGTTGAGCCACCTCCACCAGGTTTTTGTGACCAAAATAGAGATGAGGGTTCATGGTCACATAGTCCCATGCCTCCTGAGAGTTTGTGCTAGAATAGTGTGTTGCATCCAACAAGAGCTTGTTTTCTAGTTTTGTTTGCACCTCCCCATAAGAAGGTCCTCTGCAAGTTGCAAACAGATTTTAGAATGTGTTTTTGGGCTTCATGAGCTAAGAATAAGTATAGAGGAATCACTTGGAGGACTGAGTTGAGGAGAACTAGGC
>ML825210.1:105584-116100 GCA_009831015.1 Picea engelmannii | reverse complement strand
TAATGCATCCATGAAGTCTCAGAGGACTTGTTTGATGGTTTTTTCTTCTCGAACACTGGGTTGTCCCATAAGCATAGTGTCATCCACAAATTGATGATGAGAAATAGGGAGGTTTTCCCCGCATGGTCTAAGATAGTTAATTATATTATCTACTACCACTGTTTTGAGATTTCTGTCAAGGCCCTATGCCATAAGGATGTAGAGAAATGACGAGAGGGGGTTACCCCGATGGATGCCATAAGAGGGGGAAAAAGTGGCGGAGGGGAAGCCATTAACAAGAATAAAAAAAAAGGAAGAGGAGGTTAGGGTCATCATCTATTTGATCCAGCTAGGGGAAAATCAAAAAACCTGAAGGATATGAAAGATGTATCACCAACTAATTTTATCAAAATATTTGGATATGCCAAGCTTGATGATCATGCTAGGAGACTTAGATGTTTTGAGAGAATGGATTAGTTAATGGAATCAAATAATTATGTGTAGAATCTATGGCCCTCCACATACTATGATTTCTTCGAGGAAAAGGGGTTTGAGGTGATCGACAATGAATTTTGTGATGATTTTATAGACAATATTGCAGAGAGCAATAGGGAGGAATTTTCTTGGGTCTTTCGCTCATTGTTCCTTAGGGATCAGGGCTAAGAAGGTGGCGTTTAGGGTCAGGAGGACATTGTTGAACTATCAGAAGTCTTCCACTGGCACCCAAACACCAGTTTGATGGTCGACCAACAGGCTTGGAAGAAGTCAATGGTAAATTGGTTGAGGCCTCGAGACTTACTACAAGGTATATAAAAAAAATGCCTATTCTACCTCTTCAAGAGATATTGAATGAATTAGGGTGGAGTTATAATATTGAGGGATGTGGTGAGTAATTTTTTGAATGGAAGGTCTATGAGCAACAACTGGCTCTCAATTCCTTCTGCATCATTTGTTATATCTTGCGAACCTGGCCATATCTTTTTTGCAAGAGTTGAAATATGGTTGTTGAGGCATTTTGTTGAATCATGACGATAGTTGGTTGCACTTTGAGAATTTTGTTCTTCAAAATCCTATGTTTGGATTTTCTGTTCAGGCTTCGTATGTTCCAAGAAATTATCTGGGTGAGAGATGGGGGGGTTGGGGGGAATTTGTTTGTTATAAAAGTTATGCAACCTGAGTTGACCACAAGTTCGCCTAGTTCCTGTAAGAGCAATTTATTGCATGTGGCATGGTACATACCCATTTATAGTGCACAAAAACTACTCATGACACTTATATCCCACTCAAAGGCCTACAAAGAACAACTCCAAAGGACTTACGTGTTAGTATGAAGAGTTGTTCAAGGCTCTTAAGGTTGTGAAGATTCAACAATATCTCAAGGTGATTTTTTTCCGTATAGTCAACTTCTGTATAGTCAACTTTCATATATGTGTTATGCACATATACGAAAGTTGACCACTTTCGTATATGCACATATATGGAAATAATCGTCTTTTGTATATGAGCATATACGAAAGTTGACCACTTCCATATATACCACTTTCATATATGCGCATATACGTAAGCCGACCATATCCATATATGCGCATATATGGAAGCGATCAACTTCTGTATATGCGCATATACGAAAGTGGTCAGATTTCATATATGCACATATAGGGAAGTGGTCAACTTTCGTATATACCACTTCCGTATATGCGCATATACGTAAGCTGACCATTTTCGTATATGCGCATATACGGAAGCCGACGATTTCTGTATATGTGGATATATGCGCATATACGGAAGCCAACCATTTACTTATATGCGCATATACAGAAGCATGCAACTTCCCTATATGCACATATAGGGAAATGGTCGGCTTCCATATATGCTCATATACGGAAATGGGTATATCTAGGTATATGCCCATTTTGTATATGCGCATATACGAAAATGGGTATATCTAGGTATATGACCATTCCGTATATGCACATATACTGAAATGGTCGGCTTCCATTTCCGTATATGCGACCATTTCAGTATATATGCTCATATACGGAAATGGAAGACGACCATTTTCGTATATGCGCATATACGGAATGGGCATATACCTAGATATGCCCATTTCCGTATATGCGCATATATAGAAGCCGACCATTTCCCTATATGCGCATATAGGGAAGTTGACCGCTTCTGTATATGCGTATATACAGAAATGGTCGGCTTCCGTAGATGTGCATATACAGAAGCCGACCATTTCTGTATATGTGCATATACAGAAGTGGTCAACTTCTGTATATGCGTATATAGGGAAATGATCGGATTCTGTATATGCGCATATACAGAAATGGGCATATCTAGGTATATGCCCATTTCGTATATACGCATATACGGAAATGGTCGACCATATACCGAAGCCAATGTGCAAATACGGATTAACATATACAAAAGTGGTCAACTTTCGTATATCCGCATATACGGAAGCGTGCATATATGAGACAACATGCTTAGCATCCCACATAGATATGTCGAAATCTTTCCTCAGAAGAAAGTCCATCGAGCCAAGATTATCATATATAATACTCCTTTCTAAAAAGATGAATGGAAGATTATCATGTATAACGTTATTTTCTAATAAATATGGATAGAGAATCTAAAGGTTTAACAATGGATTCAATGAACTCATGCAATACAGGGTGGTGTAAGATATTTTTATTTTCATGCCTACAGTTGATTTACAGTTCAATATTTCATGGTGGCCAGACTCTACTATTGGGGAATAACCACATCTTCTCCTGATTGATGTGAAAAGATGAATTTGGGTGATTCTGCTCTTCCCTTTTATGTTGAATAATGGTGTATATGCGTTTTATTCATATGGATATTGGATATTGAATTGTGTTATCATAGTTTCATACCTGTAAATTTGTGTTGTAGATTTTATTGTAAAGGTTGGTTGTGCATTGCCTCTATGAAAAAATTCTGTACTTTTGTATCTATTACCATAATTCTCTGGAGCTACAGTTATTGCATCCAGAGAAATGAATTTTTAATTGGGTGGGGGAATCCATTGACTGCTTGGTCACAGCCAGGGTTTGTCCACAATTTTTCTTTAAAATGATCAGTTGAATGCATAGTATTAAACTTGCACTCAACAAATTCCTCTAAATGCATCCCGTAAATAATTTCCAATTTAGAAAAAAAGATTTCTTTGAACTCTAACGAAATTGTGCAAACTTAACAATCTTTTACAATAAATGTAGATATTCTTTAATTTTTATTGATGGAATTATGAGTAAATTATATGGAAAATTTGATGAGTTAAAGATTTCTTTAGAGTTACAATTTGTTACTTTCAAGAATTATTTTTAACTTTCATTAGTCAAAATACCAATAAATTACAAATATTAGAAAGAAAATTTACAAACCTAACAATTGTTTACAATAAATACAAAGAGTGAAATATTTCCTTACTCCTTTAGTTATTTAATTTGTCAAGAAATCGTGCAATATTCACATAGCAAAGATTTGTTAAGTTTTACTCACTGAATTTGATCATACATTTTTAAAGAAATTTAGAGGAATTTTCATTTGGAATTACCACATGCATTTGGCCTAGAGTCCAGTTGATCAGAGGATCTTCACATTTTTTATAAATTGTGTAGAGGATGTAGATAAGGATCTTGTTGGTTCGGGTGGAAAGGAACTATTAGGGTAGCCCCTCACTACTGCTCATCAATGTGTATACATGAAAGAATTAATGAAGGAGTGACAAAATTCACATCGTCAAGTTAGATTCAAAGACTTATTTCATTTGATAGCGAGTAAGCCAAGGAAGGTAGTTCAATTCATATTTATTGTTGTTTCAACGAGGTGGAAGTTCACACAGCTACATCGATTGATGTTGCAGTTCCCACCGCATTTATGTTTCACTCAACCTAGGCAAGGCATGTCAAGAACTTGAAACTCCGACACCATGTCTCAATTGCTTGGTCAGACCTAGTTAACGAGTTTCTGTAGGAAGGTAAAGTGGCTTGACAATATTGTTTAGATGGTTCAATGATTGTTTTGATAGTTGATGACAGGGTTGAAGACCCATATTCAAAGATTTGATGCTTTTTTAAATCATCATTGTTATTAATTACCAAACCTACTTTGCCAGTAGACAGGTCTAGGCCCAAGCCATAAAGTTAAGTGAGTTCTTTTTTAAATAATTATTGCTATTAATTTTGAAACTTACTTTGGCAGGGACTAAGCTGTCATGCAACACTTGTTTTATATGGATATGTGAATTTTTAAGTTTCATGAAAGCAAAATAGATTTTGCATTTACGAAAGTAAAATTTTCTTATAATTCATAGTGCGAAAGAAATCAAGTTCAACATATTAAAATAAAATAAAATGACTAGAAATGTATGGTTACAAAAAATCTTTGACCAACACTTAGTGGATTGTTGTGATTTTTTTCTAACACGTAATATTTGTGATAATATGATGTGAGAAATAATTTCCACCTAAGTTGTATAGGTTTCGTTAATCGAATAAAAAATAAAAAAATAAACTTTGTGGCAAGGTAAAATCCACAACATGCATGTTTATAAAATAGAGTTTGGAAAAAATACTATGAAAAACTATAGCACCCAACACATAGGCATGATTTTGAATTTAAATGGAGCAAATGGCACTTTTATACACGATCCTCCAAGTTCACCAAATATAAACATTCTCCTTTAACAATCATGACCCAAGTGCACCGGTAACCTCATAGAAGATTTATTGAACGTGGCTCTAGTGATATAGACTTTAACCCTTAACTCCTCTAGGATCAAACCTCCTTCCTTGAGAGTTAATAGTCCCAATAATTGTCTTTATAGTTTGGGGTAATTTTTCTTGATTTATTCTAATATCTACCGATTGTTGGCCTCGTAAATTTCCCTTTCCCAATTTGATAAATTTTCAAGGTTCAATGTTTTCATGTTTTCTCCTTGCATTGCAAAATTGTGTCTTTCTCTGGCTGTGTGATAACTTCAATGGTGTCTACAGGATCAATTGACATGGTAGAATATTTTTCACCCTTTAACATCAATGGCTTGTAGATCTTTAGGCAATCTATGTTGAACACTCAATGAATTCATATATAGACTAAGATATTCAATCTAAACTCTATTTCCTTCTCCTTGAAGTGTTCTTTCTAAAGGTAAACATTGACTATATGTCTCGTGAAAAATTGGTGATATGTGTGGTGTTAATCATGTATGGCCCTATGCTTGTTTCGACTCTTCCTCATAGATTCTTCAACTTAATCATCGTAGATTCTTGAGTCTCCTTTCATCATTGTTGCCTTTGGAAAGGGTCATTAAATGGCTAATGAATCCTTCAATGAGAATCCAAGGCATGCATCAAAAGGTGAAGGGAATATCACACTATCTATTGCATGATTATAATGGCATTACACATAAGATATATTAATATCTTGTGCCTTTGGATGTAGATGGTTAAAGTTGATATATTATTTCTTCAAATGTTGATGGTTAAAGTTAATATCTTATGCCTTCAAATGTCAATTTTTATGACTTTTACTATGGTGAAATTTATTCAACTTGGTATCCATCAATTCCCTTAATGCTTGCTAAAAGTACCTTAGGAATCTCTTGTTATAGTCAAACATGATCGTTGATGGTAAATGAAAATGCAATAAAACTTTATTGAAGAAAAACTAAGTTGCTTGTGGCATCAAAATAATATGATTGCAAGGTATCATAATCATTATTCTTCTAAGAAAATCTATAAATACCATGAGATGGTCATAGTTGTTAATAATCCTTTGAGAAAGTCCATCAAAACCAACTCTCATGGTCTACTCAATGTTAGAAGTGGAATGTAATTACCTAGCTTATGATTTAATGGCTTCAATATCCAACAAAAGAGACAAATGTGCAGAAGAATAGCCATTTTCGATGTCAATAGTGACTAGTATAAATACATCTATAAAGTAGTGATTTCCATTTTAAAGTAGCGGGATTTGGAAAGCTTAGGGCGTGGTCCATTGTCGCTGAAAAACGCTGAATTTCTATGGGCGTTGAAATGGTGGAAGTTTGGCAGAGTATACTGCGTTACCTTTTGAATCAAGGAAAAGAGGGTGTTAAAATCTCTTCTGCATTCAATATATGATACAAGTTTGCAACAATTCTGGAAATTCCCCGGCACATTTTTCCAACCTATTCAAATAATGGAATTTTCTCCAAGTTGAAGCCTTATACATCCTTAATGAGCCCTTGTGTTGATTACAAGCAGAGTGCAGTTTCCAAAGTCCCTGCCGCAGAAAATTCACCGTCAAAATACATGTCTAGGGGGACAAAATCTCTGATTATATAATCCTTCAGCTCGCTTCCTTCATAGGCATCTTCATACAACGCAGACTGCAGACGGAATAAGAAGTTGGGAATCCCAACACCCTTGGCCTTCTCCAGCATCTCCGTCTCCTTCACCAAAAACTGTACACCCATGGAACCGGTGTTGCAGAGATAGGTGTAGGATCCCTCAAACATCTCCTGCATCCGAGTCGTGCATTGCATCCTCGGTCATCCTGAAACTGCTTGAAGTCCCCTTCAATCATAGTTTTATCAAGACATTCCTTCATTGATTCCAGCAGCTTCAAAAACAAAATGTCCGCCTCTTGTGGATTGTAGAGATGTTGCATGAGATAGTTGAGCTCCGTTTGGCATTCTGAGAACATGAAATCCCACAGCGGGTTTGATTCATACGGCTCGTCTCAGGGGAAAAAGGAAAAATCCCAGCTCATTTCAAATTAAAAAATGGGGCGTGGAGGGAATAATGTATAGCTCGACCTTTCAACTCATTTCAAATTTGAAAATAGGCGCGGAGGGACGTTCCCTTGTTTTATGTTTACACCGTCAGCCACAGGAGGATCGACCGGAAGTCGGAAAAGGTTGGCGCATGGATGTGAGGTTGGATGGATGCATGGATGTGCGAGGGTACCATGGTGTTGCACGACCATCCTGTCTGCAGAGTCTTAAAGACTCTGCAGCAGGCTGGATATTGCTCGCCCTTAACTATAGTCTCGCATGCTTAAAGCAGGGCAATTAAGCGATTTTGAAGGGGTGTAGGCTAAGGTCCAAATGAAATGGACCTTTGTCGGCCGTCCTTTCACGGCGTCCCGACTCCCGTCACCGATCACCTCCGCCCTCCGGCCGGCTACCCATCCATATGCCCCATCTCCTCTACCACCATCCATACATCATCCACATCCATCCAAATCCAAAGCCTGCCATCAATTCGCCACCTACCATTTTCCCGCTAATTCATTTATCGTTTGAGGAAGCGGCAGCCTGCCGCTTCGATATAGCCATTTTTGAAAAGGGGCAGAGCGTGTTCATTGTGGGAGGAGCAGGTGGAGTAGGCAGCCTGGACCTTAGCCTACGCCAATGAATTGTATATGCCAGTTGGTCGATCGATTTAAAGGGCGCTGAGATTTCGATTGCCTGTATAAATTTCAGAGGTGAGGAGTTCGATCTTCTTGAGAAATTTAGCATCTGAAGGACAATTTTTTCATGGGAAGGAAAAATATTTAGCTTTGGCTTTTGTAGAGGGTGTTGATCCAATTATGATCTTCACTGCAATAGTTTTTACAAATTGAAATTGGATTTCTGATGCTATATAGAATGACCCGGATAAATTTTTTTAATCTTCATGCGTAATGGTATATGGAAGGCCGAGAGACCTTCATTGTATTTGTTGATGTAATATATCGTCTGAGGCATTTTCATTGGCTCATGATTGACATAGAGGTTAAATTTCACTCGCTGATTTCTGTAGTTGGTTAAATATCCAAATGCCTTTGATTAAGTTTAAAGGACTAGAAATTAGGAAATCTAATATCCAAATGCCTTTGATTAAGTTTAAAGGACTAGAAATTAGGAAATCTTCAGAATATCTTCTGCAACCTATTCATTCTTTGTCGAGCTAAATTTGACCATGCAATATTATTAAATATGTGGAAAGATTAAAAGAAGGTAGTACAGGCCCCTAGGAATCCCAAAAGAGAAGTGAAAATGAAGTCCTTTACAGAACATACTGGACAGTGGTTGCTCGTTTTAACCAGCAACACGATAAACGTATTTTAAAGGAGATATGTTTCGCCGATATGTTTCTACATATAAAAGGTGCTCTGACTATTGATGCTTCCACGTCGATGTATCTGGAAAAGGCTACATTCAATAGGTGTGCATTACCTGCCTGATTTAGATTGCGTTGTTTTCTAAATGGAGATCATTAAATCATTAAGAAAAAAAATGAAAATGAAAACTATCTTTCTTAAATAATAAAATTATACAGGAAATGAATGTGAAAAGTATTGCATGACAGAAAATGCATACCATTACCAAACACCAGGTAAGGTGCAGCTGGAAGTTTTCTGGAGATTGTAATAGTCCAGTTTTCTGGAGTTATTTCCTTAAGAGAAATCCAATAAAAATGGAAGTCAAAAAGAAGAGAAGCAGCTGAAATAAGCCGAAGAGAATGCTTACTTTTAAGAAAGATTTCTTTAGTAAAACCAAAAGAAATTGAGGCCAAAAAGAATAGAAGCTACAAAAAATGCATACCATTACCAAACACGGTAACGTGCAGCTGCAAGTTTTCTGGAGATTGTAATAGTCCAGAGTTATTTCCGTAAGAGAATACAATAAAAATGGAGGCCAAAATGAAGAGAAGCAGCTAAAATAAGCTGAATAGAATACTTTTAAGAAATATTTTTTTAGTAAAATCAAAAGAAATTGAGTCCAAAAATAACATAAGCTAAAATAGAAAAATTCCCAGATTTCTCTGAAATTGAAAACAAAACTTGGGAAAGACAGTTGCTTTTAGATTATCAATACGTAATAATGATTCATTTTAAGCAAAGTAGATGAATCCTCTAAAATCTGGACTCTCTAGACTCTCTTTAGTCTGAAAGAGGACAATTAAAGCAATTGGATCACTTCATGTATGGTATTTCATGAAAAATGTGAGCGTTTCCTGCCCAATGGGTA
The DNA here is from genome assembly GCA_009831015.1 of Picea engelmannii. NCBI lineage: Eukaryota > Viridiplantae > Streptophyta > Pinopsida > Pinales > Pinaceae > Picea > Picea engelmannii. Next base: position 107,093 of record ML825210.1, on the reverse strand, counting down.
AAGTATGATAAAAATTGGATTCATCTAAATTGAACTTGAGACCTTTTTACATAACCTAACTAATGAATCTTTGTGTTCATGAGATCCTGAACTTCAGGAATTGCTTTATGCCAAATGGGTAAAGTACCATAGAAATTGGATTCTTCTAAATTAAACAGTTTGACCAGTCTTTCACAAGCATGATCTAAGCAGATTGAATGCACAAATAATGAAATCATAAAAAATCTTCATTTCTTAAAATTTTTTTAGTCTATCAATATTATATATATAAAGTAAAGTTAATGATTTGAATTTTAATATATATATATATATATATAAATATAAATATATATATATATATATATATATATATATATATATATATATATTGTGGGTGTTGATTTGATATTTGAAAAATGTTGCAATTTAGTTGAACATAGTCTACGGCGTAGGCTAAGGTCCAAACGAAATGGACCTTTGTCGGCCATCCTTTCACAATGTCTCGACTCCCGTCACCGATCACCTCCGCCCTTCGGCCGACTACCCGTCCATACATGCCATCGCCCCATCCCATACATCCCCGCCATCACTTCACCACCTACCCACCCATCCCCGCCATCAATTCACCACCTTCGCATCCCTCCTCCACCTGAACCCGCTGCGATCGTCTGTGTCCCGCCTCATCCCGTTGATCTGCATTTCAAATTTGCATTTCCTAGGTATGTGAATTATTTATCAATTTCATTCATTTTTTTGCCTGAACATGAACAGATGAACTTACATTTATTTCATTTGGTTTAGAAAATGGTTTAAATTCTCTATCATTCACAGCGCTAAGAGACTGAAATTAGTAGAAGGGGCCAGCTTTGTTTCTCATTAAACGAGATGGTATAGCACGCTGAAGCAGAAATATTTGGGCAAACTGCTCCTGTAAGCACATCTTCAATTTTAATTTCACAAACACTCTCTTATTATGGGGCTCATTTTAGTTTTTATTGAAAAAATTTAGTTGAAATATGTGTGAGTGACAATGATAGAGCGAAAAAACCGAATTTAGATGATCTACGCTAATCCGTGGTTTCTTGGCATATTTTATGAATACATTTACGATCTACTGAGATATGAGCTTCGATCCCATTAATGGTGCTTTTCACTATGCAATGAATCAGTCTCAGATTTTCAAAGGATTCTTGCCCACTTCATGGAGTATGACCTTATTTGAAAACTTCGCTTCACATATAATACATATAATGAAGTTGATTTATTTTCACTAACTGCGTAGTCCTTTAGAGATGTACACCATAATGCCATGCTCATGATGGGGTCTTTCTTTAATTTTGGTTAAGGACTCCTATCCACACATGTAGTTGTAGTTGGTCTTGAGGGATAATGTGAATTAATCATATTAAAAAATATGCCATCATATTCAAAAATACTAGTGTTGTTGTCATTTGATTTATCATCCTTCACCTGTGGAAACAGGGCACTTCTGTTCAAAATTTCATTGGGATCTTTCTTGTTCTTCCATAT
>ML825210.1:63718-82892 GCA_009831015.1 Picea engelmannii | reverse complement strand
AGACTAAGATATTCAATCTAAACTCTATTTCCTTCTCCTTGAAGTGCTCTTTCTAAAGGTAAACATTGACTATATGTCTCGTGAAAAATTGGTGATATGTGTGGTGTTAATCATGTATGGCCCTATGCTTGTTTCGACTCTTCTTCATAGATTCTTCAACTTAATCATCGTAGATTCTTGTTGCCTTTGGAAAGGGTCATTAAATGGCTAATGAATCCGTCAATGAGAATCCAAGACATGCATCAAAAGGTGAAGTGAATATCACACTATCTATTGCATGAGTATAATGGCATTACACATAAGAGATATCAATATCTTGTGCCTTTGGATGTAGATGGTTAAAGTTAATATATTATGCCTTCAAATGTTGATGGTTAAAGTTAATATCTTATGCCTTCAAATGTAGATTTTTACGACTTTTACTATGGTGAAATTTATTCAACTTGGTATCCATCAATTCCCTTAATGCTTGCTAAAAGTACCTTAGGAATCTCTTGTTATAGTAAAACATGATCATTGATGGTAAATGAAAATGCAATGAAACTTTATTGAAAAAAAACTAAGTTGCTTGTGGCATCAAAATAATATGATTGCAAGGTATCATGATCATTATTCTTCTAAAAAAATCTATAAATACCATGAGATGGTCATGGTTGTTAATAATCCTTTGAGAAAGTCCATCAAAACCAACTCTCATGGTCTACTCAATGCTGGAAGTGGAATGTAATTACCTTGCTTATGATTTAATGGCTTTAATATCCAACAAAAGAGACAAATGTGTAGAAGAATTGCCATTTTCAATGTCAATATTGACGTATAAGTACGTCTATAAAGTAGTGATGTTCCATTCTAAAGTAGCGTGATTTGGAAAGCTTAGGGCGTGGTCCATTGCCGCTGAAAAACGTTGAATTTCTATGGGAGTTGAAATGGTGGAAGTTTGGCAGAGTATACCACGTTACTTTTGAATCAAGGAAAAGAGGGTGTTAAAATATCTTCTGCATTCAATATATGATACAAGTCTGCAACAATTCTGGAAATTCCCCGGCATAGTTTTCCAACCTATTCAAATAATGAAATTTTCTCCAAGTTGAAGTCTTATACATCCTTAATGAGCCCTTGTGTTGATTACAAGCAAAGCGCAGTTTCCAAAGTCCCTGCCGCAAAAAATTCACCGTCAAATACATGTCTTGGCAGACAAAATCTCTCATCATATAATCCTGCAGCTCGCTTCTTTCATAGGCATCTTCATACAACACAGACTGCAAACGGAATAAGAAGTTGGGAAGCCCAACGCCCTTGGCCTTCTCCAGCATCTCCGTCTCCTTCACCAAAAACTGTACACCCATGGAACCGGTGTTGCAGAGATAGGTGTAGTATCCCTCAAACATCTCTTGCATCCGAGTCGTGCATTGCATCCCCGGTCATCCTGAAACTGCTTGAAGTTTCCTTCAATCACAATTTTATCAAGACATTCCTTCATTGATTCCAGCAGCTTCACAAACAAAATGTCTGCCTCTTGTGGATTGTAGAGATGCTGTCGGAGATAGTTGAGGTCTGTTTGGCGTTCTGAGAGCATGAAATCCCACAGCTTGTCCCACAGCGGGTTTGATTTAGACGGCTCGTCCCAGGGGAAAAAGGAAAAATCCCAGCTCATTTCAATTTCAAAAATGGGACGTGGAGGGAATAATGTATAGCTCGTCCTTTCAACTCATTTCAAATTTGAAAATAGGCGCGGAGGGACGTTCACGACATTCGAAATGACTACTCACGACATTGACTATTAACGACGTTTTATGTTGTTTTATGTTACACTGTCAGTCACGGGATGATCCGCCGGAAGTCGGAAAAGGTTGGCGCATGGATGTGAGGTTGGATGGATGCATAGATGTGCGAGGGTAGCATTAGGGAGTACAGTGTTGCACGACCATCCTGTCTGCAGAGTCTTAAAGACTCTGCAGCAGGCTGGATATTGCTCGCCTTGGCATGAGGCCAAGTTTGATAGTCATAAGATAGGAGTCAAAAAAAAAAATAGTACTAATTCTGCAAGATGGGCCCCCAACTTTTAACAATATACATAAAAAAACAAGAAATATTTATTACAATAACATTGGGGGAAGTGAAGACAGCAATAAGACTTCAAAGTTTTTGGCCAATAAGATATCAGATAAATGAGATTTAAAATTTAAAATTAATCATTATTTTTTAAAACTTTGGATAAAGAAGTATATATTTTATGGTCAACCATGAACTAATAAAAAGTCAAGCCTAACTCAACACTATATACCATGCCTATCGGCAGGTATAATAAGAATACATTAGATTCCCTTATAACTTATAAGGGTACATGCAAAAAATGTGCCCCTTAGCTACATCCCTTGGCCATTGATCGACAAGACAATGTTGGCTTTTTTCAATGAAAGCAAAGCGGGCTAGATATCACATTGAACTTCTATATATACTGCTCTCAATCACAACCCAACCATAATTAAGGCCACGAGTCTGTTCTTGTTAGGGTTTTTATAGAGTGTAGAAGATTATTTTAGCATTGAGTGTAGTCAATTTAGTTTAAATTCGGCCAAATTTTTAGAGGTAGTTTGAATTTCTTTGGTATGGATCAATGTTTCATGTATTTCATAATCTTATTTCAGAGGTTTTGTCCCATTTTAAACCAACCCACATACTCAGAAAATCTATCAAAATTATGAATTGACTGAAAATTTACTGGAAAACCTGCCAAAAAACTAACTATATCTAATTTCAAACAGTAAGCAAGTGTGTCTTGGTCATTTCCAAAACATGTGACAGATGTACTCATCACCTTCAATGGGAATGAAATGACTTTTGTACCGTTACATCCCATTTTATCTTGGTTCATAGTTTGTAGCCAGTTTTTCTCTTTTTAGAGGTAAAGGGAAAATGCATAAAATTAAAATCATAATCTTATAGAGAATAATATGAGAATTTGTTATGAAAATTGGTTATTTATTTTATATTTTTTTGGAAAATAAAAATAATAACTAAATTATTTTAATAATATATTTCATTTTGTTATTTTTTAAAAATAAATATTCTTTCATAATATAATAAGTTTTAAATGTATACTTTTCATATTATTTTAACATCATTTCAAAATTACAAATCACTTTATATGCATAGTGAAAATGGAGTCCACATCATTAACTTCGACTTTGTTATTTTAAAAAACAAATATTCTTTCATAATATAATAATTCTACTCTTATATGTATACGCTTCATATTATTTTAACATCATTTCAAAATTATAAATTACTTTGTGAAAATGGAGTCCACATCATTGACTTTGACTTTGTTATTGGATCATAGATAAAATCGAAAGCAAGGAAATGGACTTAATACAAAGACAATTGTTAATGCAAAGGCAATTGTTGAGAGCGTTGTGAATATAACAGAGGATAAAAAATGTTTGATGTTTATAATCTTCTTAGTATATTATATAATTTTTAATAGATAGCTTATAACTTTGAGTAGATATTCTCCATATTTTACATAGTACAACAATATGGGTTTACATTTCATTATATAATCTATTTTGTATTATTTATTTATGTAATATTTTTTTATTTCTTAAAAGTAACATATGTCAATTTTTGTCAATTTCAGGTTGAGGAGGAAAGGAATTATACATCTTTCCTATATTATGGTGTTGAAAGTGTCTCTCTACATAAAGGAGTGGTGCCTCTTACGTTATAATAATAAATTAGTAGCTATGGTGTGAGTAATTAAACTTTTATGAATTTACTTCAATAAAATTAAGTAATAATAAGTGATTCAGATTTGAAATAGTCATCCATTATCCTAAGAAATAAATGATGTTCATGATATGTATTGAAATGCAATCAAGGATAGTAGTGGGTGTTATCATGAATATTATTTAGGTTGAAATTGTCTTGTGGTCTTGCTTTAATATTTAAAACTACGCTAAGAGCTTGTCTTCCTCAAATGTAAGGAAATAGGATGGGTGAGTGCAACTTAATGATGGTCTCTCATGACGGGTTAGTGGCAATGCAAACTTAGAAAAACAACAATATGTTAACTTGGAGGGATTATTCAAAGTACTTTTACAATGAATTTGAATATGTTGTAAAAAGATTAAATGTAGGAAATTGAATTAGATTTATGAGTATACAAATTTTATCTATAGAAATTGTGAATAACTATGTGAAATTTGAATTTTTCTAACATTGGTATGTTAATTTTATAGAAAAATATAAGGTATATGTCTATGTTAGTGCAAGTGTTGAGTACTTTAACAATGAAATTGTTGAAATCTCCTTACTCTTACACCTATGTATCTTGTTATCTAGTGTTCTCCTTGTTGTAAATCAATTTAGCAGGTCATAAAACAAAATACACATGCTCGAATATTCAACTCAAATAAAGATAGTGGAAGGAATACCGGAAACCAAAATCTCATACATAATACACAAAGATATATTGCCCGTCAAATAAGCTTATCATTAAAATAACTTCAAATCTTACAAGGGCTCTTGTACCTATGATAATGGCCCATAGAGAAATATAGAAAACTATAGACCATACCTACAAACCAAAACAACTCTTGATCTGTTGTACAACCTCGATTTTTCACGTTTCCTGAGATGTATGCACCTTTCCTTAAGAAAACCCACGTTTACATGCCTATCTCCATTGAGACCGATGTACACACACTCAAATATTGTACGAAAACTATGTATGGCACGACCATATTGTTTTGGCTCCAATCAGCTGAAACCCACTTGTGACTTCCTATGTTCTCTCTTCTCCTTGACCTGATCTCTAGATGGAAGTCCTTCTCCACATATCCATGATTTCATTGAATCATAGTCCTTCGTGATCCTACCATTGAGAAAAATTCCTTCTTTTCTCTCTCTTGTGCATCAACACGCAATGTCTTACACAAGTGTCTTCCTCCTTCACCCTAGCTTTGCTTTTATAATATTTACTTATGACTTAACCCTAATCTCCAAAGTGATTGAGTGTTGAGGTTACTTCTCACCTCACTTGAGATCAATGGCTATTATTTAACTCACTAAATCTAATTACTTTAGCATTTCATTAAATAAAAATCGTTTGGTTAATAAAATCACTTTACTTTAATAATTCCTTTAATTAAAGTAAAGTCTCAAGGTAGAAGGATTTGGATGACTTCCACACGTCTAGACACTTAGACCTATGCGGAAGTACCTGTTTGTTGCTACAAACATCAACACTTCCTCTTAGCGAGGAAGGTACTTCTCAAAGATCCACTAGGAACTGGTTCTCCCTCAGACCCTAGCACAATATCTTCATTATCATCTTGCCCCATGGCATCCATCCAAACCTACTAGTCTACTGCTCCCCAAACACTTGAAGACTCAGAATCGATGATGCTACATATCAATTCCACTCATGTAGCAATTGATATGTAGCAATTCAACAAAACTTGAAGACTCAGAATCGCAGCTCTTCTTTTTTAATACTCATGTAGCAATCCAAAAACACCTTTCTCAACTTCTGAATACCCCTGTTTGCACTATGCACGCTCCCCTATCTCTGATTCAACAGCCATAAACATCTCCTAGGATTCCCTCCTACTTTCCATCACCAACCGTCTTAGCAATTGGACCTTTCGCTCCCTCAACCTCCCAGCCAGATTGGTTCTCTTAAAGTCAGTCCTCCAAGCCATCCCATCTTACCTCTTCTCAGCCCTAGTTGCCCCCCAATCTGTCATAAAGAAAATAAGGAATCTGCAAAGAACCTTTCTATGGCATGGACACAACCTGAACAAAAAATGGGCCCTTGTCAGTTGGGACAAGGTCTACAAGCCCAAATCTTTAGGTAGTCTGGGCCTTCGGGACCCTGGAAAATTAAATAGCACAATGGGAGCAAGAATTTGGTGGAGATGGCTCCAAACACCAGCAGAGATTTGGGCAAAACTATGGAAATGCAAATATGCCCCAAACACGCATCAAAATTAACTCATAAGAATGCAGGAGCAAATCCAAGGATCCAACATATGGAATGCGGCCTAGAAAAAACGACCACTCATACAGGAACATGCCTTCTGGGAAGTTCGCAATGGCTAGAATGCCCTATTCTGGATGGATTCCTGGCAGCAAATGCCACCCCTACAACCGAAAGAAAATCTACAATCCTACGAAAATCACATTCAAGATTTGGCCACTCTCAAAGTGGAAGATTTGTGGACAGATACCCCTAGCAACTCTCCCTGGCGAAGATGGAAATATACTCATCAGGAACTCCAAGTGGCAATGGACTATGACCTGCAACACTAGAAACAAGCTACAACCCAAAGGTGAATCCGAAAAATCATAGACCAAGACATTCTAAGATGGGGATACACACCTCATGGAAGCTTCACTCTCAAGGAGGGATACACCCTTCAGGAGAAATTTCATAACCTTCAGAAAGATAGCATCTGGACAACAATACAAAAATCAAAACTCTAGCCCAAAATATCTACTTTCCTCTGGCTTCTACTTCAGAACAAGATCTTAACCTGGGACGATCTTCAAAAACGAGGGTTCATCGGCCCCTCGATCTTCCATATCTGCCATCTCCAGGCAGAAACCATGGAGCACCTCTTAAATAATTGTCCACTCAGTGAGAACATTTGGAACCAGGCCACTCAGTTCATTAGAAGAACCAAACGAGTGAAAAACAACATCACAAGCATCATGAGGGACTGGGGCTCCGACTCCTTCAAAAGTCCTATCCTAAATAGAACCTGCCAACTCTTACCAGGATTCATAGTTTGGAAACTATGGAAAGAGAGAAACAAAAGAATATTTCACTCCTAGCCATCTCCTCCCACCCTCTCTGGAACATAATCCTCCCGCATCTCCAGGAAACTCTTCAAATGCAATCATAGACCAAGGAAGACTTCCCAACTGACCCAACTGAGCTCTTGCTCCTCAAATCCTGGGGCTTCTCGTTTGCACACTCCACCCCTCCTCAACAACTCCCCCTTTTTTCAAAATCCCTTAGTCCCTCTATGTGGCTCATCCCCCTGCAAGGCTTCCATAAGGTCAAATTTGACGGTGCATCAAAAGGCAATCCAGGACACTCGAGCTATGGCGCGGTCATAAGAAACAACTTAGGCCAAATTCAAAGCCTCATCGCAGAAAAATCTCAGATGCGACACCAACAATTCTGCAGAGCTTTGGGGTCTTATCAAAGGAGTGCAAATGGCACTAGATCAAAACCTCACCTGCCTAATCATTGAAGGAGACTCCAAAATCATAATAGACTTGGCAACAAAAATCCTAAATGGTAGAGATCCAAGGAAAATCACACCTAGCTGGCGCCTCCTTGGCCCTCTTTGCAGCTCCCAGGCTCTTCTTAGACCCTCTCTAATTCTAACCCCTTCACACATCCAACGAAGTGAAAACAAAGTTGCAGACAGACTAGCCAATGCAGGGGTTGACTCTATGCAACAGATCATTCTCCACGATTCCAGGAAGTCCCAAAGCTCACCCCTCTGGCTCCAATGCGAGGAGCTTGCTCAGCTAGATGGCCCTAATCCATACGGGGTGCCACCTTTGTCTACTTAGAATCTCTTCTAAGTCAGTAATGATCATAATCTCAGGAGCGAGCGCAGAAGAACATTAGTTGGCAGTTGATTTAGGGACCTCGACAATCGGGAGTCAAGAGCACAGAGGTTGTTGTTTCCCAAATTCGTAAAGTCGCGAAAAGTGAGAAAGAATCTGTACCGTTGATGCTCGAGGTGATCGGAATCGTCAATCGGGTCCCATTGATCGGACGCGAGAAATTTTTGGGAACTCGGGTTTCAGGAGTTTGGAGCATGGAGGGAGTTGTCTACCCAAATTGCGAAACGTGAAATCACGAAATGCAAGAGCAGATCTAGACCATTGGCGCTAGAGGAGAACTTAACCGTAGATTTGGACCCATTGATCTGACGCGAGAAAATTTCGGGAAATCGGATTTCGGGAGTTCAGAGCATGGAGGGAGCTATTTCCCCAAGTCATGAAACGCGAAATCGCGAAATGCGAGAGTGGATCTGGACTGTTGGTGCTAGAGAAGACCTGAACCGTCGATTTGGTCCTGTTGAGTGGATGCGAGATAATTTCAGGAACTCGACAATCGGGAGTTCAAAGCATGGAGGATGTTGTCAACCCACGTCGGGAAATCGCGAAGTGCGAGAGTGGATCTGGACCGTTGATGCTCAAGGAGATTTGAACCACCGATTCGGTCCCATTGATCTTAGGCAATTTTGTAAGCCGATAGGTTGCAGACATTTTTGTAAGATGATAGGATGCAGGCATCTTTGTCAGCAGATAGGTTGCATGCATTTTTGTAAGCAGATAGGCTGAAGGTATCTTTGTAAGTAGATAGGATGCAGGTCTTTTTGTAAGCTCTCAGCTAGAATTAATATAAGGATCCACTTTTTATTCACAAAAAAAAAATGGTTAAGAACATGTGTTTCCTCCTTGGACCTCAAGGATTCAAATCCAGAGGGGATTAGGGTATCTACACATTTGTAAACTTAAGCAGTCAAATTATTAGATATTTAAAAAGTAGATAAATATTAAATTGAATATAAAAATAAAAAATTATAAATTTTTTAAAAAGTATTTATCATATTATTAAGTTATTAAAATAAAAATATGGGTTTATCTTGGGTGGTTGGTCCAAATGATTGTAATGAGTATATATTGTTATAATGAATTATTTAAAAAGTAAATAAAAATTATTAAAATTTAAAAAGTATTTGTCGTATTATTAAGTTATTAAAATAAAAATATTAAAACTTAAAAGTAGATAAATATTAAAAAAGTAGATAAAATATTAAAAAGTAGATAAATATTAAAATTATAAAATATTTAAAAAGTAGATAAATATTAAATTGAATATAAAAATTTAAAAAGTATTTGTCGTATTATTAAGTTATTAAAATAAAAATATGGGTTTAGCTTGGGATGGAACAGTACAAAAGTCATTTCATTCCCATTGAAGGTGATGAGTACATCTGTCACCTGGTCTGGCAATGACCAGACACACTTACTGCTTGAAATTGGATATAGTTAGTTTTTTGGTAGGTTTTCCAGTAAATTTTTAGTGAATTTAGAATTTTGATAGATTTTCTGAGTATATGGGTTGGTTTAAAATGGGGCAAAACCTCTGAAATGAGATTCTAAAATACATGGAACATTGATCCATACCAAAGAAATTCAAACTACCTCTGAAAATTTGGCCGGATTTAAACTAAATTGACTACACTCAATGCTGAAATAATAATCTACACTCTAAAAACCCTAACAAGAACAGACTCATGGCCTTGATTATGGCTGAGTTGTGATTGAGAGCAATATATATAGAGCTCAATGTGATATCTAGCCCGCTTTGCTTTCATTGAAAAAAGCCAACATTGTCCTGTCGGTGTACCGTCGAATGGCCAAGGGATGTAGCTAAGGGGCACGTTTTTTGCATGTACCCTTATAAGTTATAAGGGAATCTAATGTATTCTTATTATTACATGTCTTTTCAACTCAAATTTAATAATACCTTTCATCTTTACGCATCCCTACTTTTCATCGATTTGACCATGCATGGAATCCGGTTTCGGTATTCACGAAAGACATGTATGTCTAGATCATTCCTTTCATTAAATCTATTTGAAAAATATTAACCAATAATGTTAATGGATGTGAATATTATTGTTTCTGTTTATTGAACTCTCTTTATAATAATTATGAGATTATAAGAAATAATTATGTTTGTATGTAAGATCACATGTATCACATTTCTTTTTAATTTCAAATTATGGTACGACAATGTAAGAGCACATGTCTCTATGGTTTTAGTTATTATTAGATTGTTTCCCTCCATAAAATCTTTTCATAACTAATTTTTCATTGGTTAAATTTTCTTTTTCCATTTTTAATTTTTTAATCCATTTTTCAGTTTATATAGTTAAATCACAACTTTTATTTTGAATTACAATCTTTATTTAATAGGATAATCCATATCTTATACTTTGAAGGTATGATACTATAGCAATTGTTGACTATGTTTTGTTTTTGGGTTAACCAAAATTTTTGTTGTGTTTTCCAAAGTTTAACATTTTTGCAAATTATATAATTTTTGTTTTTATCTTTTAATTAGTTCTTCAAAATAACATTTTATTGTCGAGAGAATTTAACACTATATTTAATTATCTTTTGTTTCTTCATTTATTTTAGTGTGATTCATAAATTTTGAAAGGATTTTTGTGTACTATATGGCATGTTTTTGTTCAATTAATTGTTTAATTTTTTTCCTTTGATAATGATATAGTTTGTTATAAGCTAGAAATACTAGGTTCTTCCTAAGTTTCAAGTGTTGTGAGTGGTGACATGCAAGACATTTTATTTTGGGCTTCTACAAAACTATGCCAGAGGGTAAGAATCTTGTGCATTAATATATTTCTTTTAACCAACTGACTACCATATTAATTTATGTATTTCAGACAAGTGCAATATTTTTTCTAGGATGCTTCAAATAATGAAATTTGGACTTAGGAGACGTATCAAAGTATGTATGGTGAAAATTCCAGGTTCTAGTTCGATATACTTTTAGAGATATAACCTACGGGAGATAGGGTTTCTAACTCATCCTACAATCGGTTTTAAATGCGTCACCTTGGAATTTTATCTATAACTTCTTCTTTTTTCCTGGCAAGTTTCAAATAGTGAAATTTTATCGATACTGAGGAGAAATGTCATAGTAAAGGTGGTCAAAATTTCAAGTTATGGTTCGCTATACTTTCAGAGATATATTCCATGGAAGAAAATGTTTATTACTAATCCTAAAATTAATTATCTTGGCATTTTCATTGAATTTTTTTTCGATGCAGTTTCATACTTTGAAAATTTTAAAATCATTAGTTGATATAGTGAAGTACATGTGAATTTTTTTTTTCAGATTTTGACTCTTTATATTTTATATTTTATATTTTTTAGATTTTGACTCATTATCATATTTTGATATAGTGAAGTACATGTGAATTTTTTTTGCCTAAGTGTGATGTACATCGTCGATCTCAAATCAAAAGCATTAGGTACCATTGATATTCTTTCTATCGGTGATCGAGAATCATCGATTTCCTTTGCGAACAAAACCTTCCTACCAATCTCTCCAATGCCCGATCACCAACCATCGACTGTTTTTCTCCACAAACCAAAATTCGCCCACGAATATCATCGATGATCAAACATTTTCCATCGACCATTGACGGTATTCCCCAAAAAACCAAGACTATTCACAAATCTCGCCGAAGCCCGACCATCAAGGATTGCCCGTCCATTCGCTGCTGTGGCAACTATGATGACGTGGCATGAAGCATGGATGATGACCTAGCATGACACATCATCCTAGGGCATCAAATGGGTTGACGTGGCATGATCCGGATTTATGAGCTGAATGAAATGAAAATACAGATTTGTAATATTAACAAAGAGACACAATGAACAATAAAAAAGATACAGTAAATCTTGACTTCTATTAAATAAGAAATATGTTGAAAACTGTAAAATGCAGACTGAAAACAAGCTTGCTAGAATGGTGGTAGCTTATCTCTGAGAAGAGATGTGATGTCTATGCTCATTCGCAAGAAGATGAGTACAACGAGGCTCTGACGAACTTTTTACAATAAACATGAATACCAAAACCTTAGACATCCAAAAGCCTAACCCTAGGAAATTAAGCGCCAAAAGTCATGTGGGCAGCATTGGGGTAAGTTAGTACATCAACTTCCCGGGGTCATAACTTTTGCATACTATCTCTGTTTAGGGCGCACGATAGCTCATTGTAAAGGTATTTACGAGGAGCTTCATTAGGGGGCTCAATCAAAGCCTTTAACTATCATTCAGGTGCCTGATCATGAAGAAAATGTTGTTTAGGCCCTCAAAATGGCCCTGAAAGTTTGGGACCCGAAAACTTGCTAAAAATAGTAAGTTACCAAAAAATTGTTTTGAGCTAGTTGGAATAGGTGGGTGGCCAAGGAAAAAAATGTTTTGAGCCAGTTGGAATAGGTGGGTGACCACTGAGATCCTCCTGGGTCAATCCTCCCCCCTTAGGAAGCAATGGTCTCCATTTCGTTGAGTTCCCCCATCATATGAGGAAATTTCTGTTGAATTTGGCTCTGGGTGCACCACTTGCCTTGGTGCAGGAGTTGTTCTGCTTTGACAACCCGATAGAGCTAGATCATATATTGGCGAGTGCCCTTGATCTGTGTGTACACAATCCAATCAATGGATGTATGTTCCATGCAGTCGGGGTTGAGCTCTATTGGTGTCAACTATTCTTCTATCTCCGAGGTGTCTAATAATGGTGGAAAATAAGGTTGAAGGAGGTCCACATTGAAAACTGAGTGCAAGCCAAGGAAGGGGGAAGGTTGAGCTCAAAAGAATTGTCACCCACAACCTTGGTGATGGTGTAAGGTCCATAACAAAGTGGACGAAGCTTCTGATGAGTCCCTGCAAGGCGTTCTTTCTACAAGTGCAACCAAAATTTGTCTCCCACTTCAAATTGGTGTGGCACCTAGTGTTGATCATGGCGAGGCTTGTACTTGGCATTGGCCTTCTGTAAAATATCTTGAACCTGTTGGTGGATGTGTTGGATCCACTCAATGAACCGGGTGGCTTTGTTAGCTTCAATTGGAGCATGCAACGAGTCTTCCTGGGTGTCCGCAAGGGGTAGTGAAACATCCATGGGACTTAATGGTTGAAATCACAACCTCACCTGAAAGGGGTTGTGGTTGGTTGAGCTCTGTATGACTCTGTTGTAGTTGTGTTGAACATAGGGAAGACACTCATCCCAGGTGTGGGGGTGCTTGGAATTGTACATGTGCAGGATGTGCACGATCATCCGGTTGGCAACCTCGATTTGGCCATCCGTATGGGGGTGGAAGGTAGTGGATTTGGTGTCCAACGGTGACTAGAGGCTCGACCAAAAAGTGTTGAGGAACCGGTTGTCCCGATCTGAGATAATGGTTTGTGGGATCCCAAAGTGCACCCACACTCGTTCAAAGAAGAGCTTAGCAGTGACCTCTGTTGTGATGCTCTTCTTGTAGGCAACCAGAATCGCCATCTTGGAAAACCAATCAATAACCACAAAAACATAGTCATTTCCCCGCTTGGTGGAAAGAAGGCCCGACATGTAGTCCATTGAGATGGATTCCCAGGGCATGTCAGGAGTAGGTAGAGGAGTGTACATGCCTTGTTTCTTAGTGGTCGATTCAGTAATAGCTTAGGTAGTGCATAACCAAATATACTTGTTGACTTCCTATCGAATTTTCGATCAGTAGAAATGTCACTGCATCACTACCAATGTGTTTTCCATGCCGAAATGTCCTTCCACCCGATTGTAGTGGGATTCCCAAATTAGTTTCGCTTGATTGCTTGATGGAACACAAAGATGGCCCAGATCGCACAACAACCCATCCTGAAGATGAAAATTAGTGATAGTTGTGTTTGCATACAACATCTAGTAGGTATTGGCAAAGTCAAGATCTGTCTCGTAGAGGTGGGGCCATTTGGAGGTATTGTGGTCGCAAGAGTGTAGCACTGTGGTGAGTGTCGCGAGTGGAGGTCAGTTGAGGAAATTAATGATTCGATTGGTACTTCTTGTTTTATATTTGATGTTGAGGTGGAACTGCTACAAATATGTGGATCACTTATGATCACGTTCATTCTAGAATTTTCCTTGTGTTTACATGAACTGCAATGGCTTATGATCAATGTGAATGATTGTCTCTTTCCCAAGAATGTAATGCCTCCACTAGCGACATGCTTGCACAATGAAGTACATTTCTTTGTCATACGTAGCGTAGTTAATAACAACATCTCATAGTGTCTCACTATTATAGGCCACGGGGTGGTCGTGTTGAGTGAGGATTGCACTCACAACATAGTCTGAAGCATTTGTCTTGATATCAAAGGGTTTTTGCAAGTCAGGTAATGAAATCACCGGGGCTAAGCACAAACACTGCTTCAGATCATCGAACACTTTATGTTGGGACATGCCCCACAATTTTTTTTCCTTACCACCACCCCTGGTTATTTGGCTGAGGGCCCATGCAATATGGGAGAATCCCAACACAAACCTGTGATAGAAATTGGCAAGGCCTAAGAAGCTCCAAAGCTCAATGAGTGTGGTTGGGGTTGGTCAGTCACAGATGAATTGGATCTTGGTTGGATAAACATGCACACCATGTGCATGAACAATGTATCCTAGGTACTGGACCTTATCCATGCCGAATGAGCATTTTTCCAAGTTGGCATATAGCTTGCACTGCCGCACAGTGTGCATAACCTGTTGAATATGATGCAAGTGTTCTACCCAAGTCTTGTTGTAGATAAGGATGTCATCCAGATACAACACCATAAAAGAATTAGTGAAAGGATACAATATGTCATCCATCATCCTCATGAAAGTTGCTGGGGAATTTGTCAAACCAAAGGGCATGACCAGCCACTCAAAATCTTGACCTTCTTTTGACTTGAAGGAATTTTTCCATACATTTGTCTGCTCTGTTGGGACCTGATGGTAGCCAGATGTCAGATCAATCTTATTGAAGTATTTGCCCCCCTTGAGTTGATCAAGGAGATTGTTGATTTGGGGAATCAAGTACTGGTTCCTAGCTGTAATTTTATTTAGGGCCCGATAATCAATGCAGAGTCACCAAGTCTTGTATTTCTACTATACTGTCACGATTGGGCTTCCACAAGGTGATGAATTAGGTCATATTTTCCCCTTGTGGAACAAATCTTAGATATGACACTTGATCTCCTCATTTTCTAGCATAGAGCGGTGATAGACTGACCCATTGGGTAGTGGTGTGTCGGGGGTCAGACTGAAGGGATGCTTGACCTCACAGTGAAGAGGTACCCCAGTAGGTGATGAGAAGATGTATTTGTATTCTTCCACGACCTTATCCACTTGCTTCTGTTGCATGGAGAGGTCGACCGCAGAGGCCATGGATGTGGATACAACCTTTCACTCACTCTGAGAGCGAATCACAAAGAAGAAAAACTTCTTGGTCTGAGAAATGACCTTCCTCCATTGCTTGGAAGACATTAAGGAAATAACACTAGGTGGAACTACCTAGGGTATCCTGTACAATTTCCTGTTCAAATTAATAATAATAGTGCGTGGCCTAGACTCATATACATCATGACATTTCTATAAATAAGGTTGGCCCAAAAGAACATCACAAACTTCAAGGGGAGAAACATCACACAATACCTCATCTTTGAATGGCTTGATGTCGTACGATATGCAATACTGTTGGTTGATGTGAAGATCGCTTCCTTGACGAAGCCATCCGATGGTGTAGGGTTGTGGGTGCAGCATTGTTGGTAGGGATAGTTGCTTGATGACATTTGTGAAATATCCCCGATCCGGTTGATCAAGATATTTTCTACTGTTCTACTGCTCTGGCGTGCAGATCTGATACACTGGGGGTTTCTGGATGCGTTTTAGCTGGGTGATTGAGGTGTTCTTCGGTTATAGTGTTTTCATGTTGGTTATTATGGTTGCATGTCATTTATTACAAGTGCATGTTGCATAATGAAGGTTTAACAATCATAAAAAGACGCATGCAACAGTATAGAATGTCAACTGCTCAATATCATGAATAATAATAGTGCATGCATGGGAATACAAATCGCCTACAGAAATATAGAGACTAGATGTCAGTCAGATCTCATGGATCTGTACTGGAATACAATCAAATAACAAAAGAAATACCCGTGACCGCAAGAAGACAACAGATCTGCTGCATGCACGGATAGATAGGCAAAAATGAGCGATCCCGGAGAAGTACGGTAACCGCTACCAGCTGGAAAACTCGATCTAAAGAATCCACCGTCAGAATGAACTCGAAATTGCTCCAATCAATGCGCCCTGGCCTCTGCACTGGAAATAATGTCTGACGGAGCTCGGATCGGACCTCTACAACACTAGATATGGACCCTTGGGGGTTTGCACCCCTCCTTGGGCACTGAATGCGCCCCAAAGGATTCCACCGTTGGAATTTGTTGCTATATAGCTCAAAACGATTGTCTCGTCCAATGATGAAATGGGTCGGAAGGGTTTGGCCATATCTGATAGGAAACCCCTGCATGCAATGCCAAACGTCTGTCCGGAATGACTGCGCCCTAAATGGTTGTATGGGATGATCTGCAAGATTCCACCGTCGGAATCTGATGATGATTGGCTCAATGGAAGAACCCTGGCTAGATCCCTACTGGGTCGGAATGAATCTGCAATCGGGACCACGGTCTACTGCAGATCTCTGAATCTCCAAAATGACTTGCGCCCTCCTTGGCTGAGCTGTGCCCTCCACAATAATCTCTCCTGAAAAGAACGGTGAAATACCTGGATGGTATCTCCAATGGGATAGGGTGTGTCTTTCAACACCGAAACCAATCAATGGTGGTGGTTTCCTCCAGAAATCCACAAAACAGTAAGGTCGGCTCTCCTCCTCCTCTCGAAAGTCTCAACATCAAATCATAACAATGCATAATCAGGAATTAGGTCAAATTCCTCTCTTTATATCTTTCCTGACCTAATTCTTCATTGACATCACTTAACCTAGGCGCCTTTCCTCCTAAGTGATTTATTTGTCAATTAAGTTGCCCCCTTATCACCTTTTCATTCTAATTCTCCGTTGACTTAGGCTTAAGTGACTTTTCCTAAGTATTTTGGCTTAATTTATCGTTTAGCCTTAATTCCTCTTTATTTCTCCATCTGGTTCCCTGTTTGTGCCTGACTATAGTCTACGGGAACATATAGACTACTAAGTCACTCCCTGCTGGCCTAATCTTAGGGACGGGACATCACAGTCCTCCCTTCCTGAGATTGCTTGTCCTCAAGCAACATCAACCCTGGGTGCTGCAAAATATGCTCTCCATCGCATGTGGCATCCTCCACTAGAAGTCCTCTCCATCTAACCAAGCACTCTCTGATGATCTTGCTCCTTAACCTGCGTTCTCTCTGCTCTAGTACCTCCTCGGGCACTAGCTCCAACTGACCCTCCTCATCCAAGGGTGGCAACTCCTGTGAAATGCTAATCTGCTGTCCCACCGCCTTTTTAAGGCAAGAGACGTGAAAGACGTTATGGATCTTGCTACCCTCTAGTAGCTCTAACTCATATGCCACCTCACCTATCCTCCTGATGACTCTGTATGGCCCATAGAACTTTGGCTTCAGTTTCTCTGCTCCGCTCCTCTTCAATGAAGACTGTCGGTATGGCTGTAATCACAGGAAAACCAAGTCTCCCACCTCAAAACTACGCTCAACTCTGTGTCGATCTGCATATATCTTCTGCTGATTCTGAGCTGACTGCAAGTTCTCCTTTGTTGATTGCAGGATCCTTTGACTCTCCTCCACCCAATCCTTAGCCCCAGGAACCCTGCTGTCCCTAAATGCATCATCTATAAATGAAGGTGCATCGTATCCATACAATGCCCTGAATGGTGACATCCTGATGGACATATGGTAAGTGGTGTTGTAACAATACTCACCCATATGTAACCATCTCACCCAAGTGTGTTGTTGTCACCCCACATAGTTCCTCAGATACCCTTCCACCCATTTGTTGACGATCTCTGTCTGCCCATCTGTCTGTGGATGGTAGCTGGTACTCGTAGCTAACTCTATGCCTGCCAATCTGAAAAGCTCCTGCCAAAAAGCGTTGATGAATCGCCCATCTCTATCACTGACTATCTGCCTGGGTAACCCGTGCAACCGGAATACCTCCCTGAAGAACAACTCTGCTACCTGTATGGCCTTGTAGTCTGTAGGTATGGCGAAGAAATGTGCGAACTTGGTCAATCTGTCGACCACTACAAATATACAGTCCCTTCCCTGCACCCTAGGGAGGCCTGTAATGAAATCCATGGAAATTCTCTCCCATTTCTGCTCTGGAATTGGTAGAGGCTGAAGTAACCCTGCAGGATGTGTCTGCTCGGAATTGTTCTGCTTACAAGTCGTGCACTCCTGTATGTGTTTCAGCACGTCATCCTTGAGACCCTTCCATGAGAATCTCTCCCTTGATCTGCCTATAAGTTTTGAAGTATCCCTGATGCCCTGTTGTTGGTGCATCGTGACACACCTTCAGAATCTTCCCCTTTAGGGTGGATTCTAGAACCAAATAGATCCGGTTCTTGTAGAAAATGTCGTCATCAAGAACCCAGTACCTATCTTCAATCACTTTTCCATCCATTACCTCACAAGAAAATTTGTTTTTGGAGTATTCCACCAACAAATGAGCTTTCCAATCTGTACATATATCCATCATCGAACATCCTGCTGGTCTCCGGGACAATGCATCTGCCACCACATTCCTTTTTCCCTTGATGTTACACATTATTTTCATCATCCCTATGATCGTTAATGATGTAAACCTATATGTTGCCTTCAGAGGGGTCAGTGGCCCGAGTTCCTAAAGAGAGAAGGGAAAAGAACTTTTCCTGAGAAAAGAAGTTGCATTTTCCTATGTAAAAACCTTATAAAAAAGGATGTTCGCAGGTTGCTATATAGGCAGGGTGCGAGAATGACCAATTCTCGCAGGTTGCACTATAGCCAGGGTGCGAATAGTTCGCAGGTTGCACTATAGCTAGGGTGCGAGAATGCCAGCACGTGGGAAAAACGAGCGTTTTCTCGAATCTTCTAGAAGGAGAAGATTCTATGGTGAGGTGGCATCCAAATGGTTTGGATCTTACTCGCTTTCATGATTTAGTGGGATCATCCTAACCTCCTCACCTTATCCTCTTCAACTTATAAAAGGAGAGGAGCTCTCATGGAGAAGAGGTTCTTAGCTTGAGATTGGATGAGCTTGAGCTTTTGGTTGGCTTAGAATTATTAGCTTGGTTAGAGTGGCTTTGAGATTTGCTTTGTCAAGATAGATTGTGAGTAGCTATCAGATCTATGGTCTCAGAATCCTTGGAGCAAGAAGTGTGTGGGGACGAAGGACAGTTGGAAGGGGCCTTACGACATCAAGGCAACGGTTGTAATCTCTCTTTCACATTTAATATGATACAGTAATATGTTTCTTTCCCATAAAGTTAGATTTACTTTATTACATAACTCCTTGATCATATGTATAGATTAGCTATTGAATATATTATT